>CAUJNA010003257.1:683527-745090 GCA_963377175.1 Effrenium voratum | reverse complement strand
TCCTCCTCAATGTACTTCTTGACGGGTATCCAGCCATCGTCTATGTTGACACTTAGGCTGAAGATGTAAATTCTCTCAAAGACGCCACCAAAAACACCACGGGGTCAGAGGGCTGCTTACTGCTATACTCTGTCGTAGGAAACAGCTTGATCTTCCCCATGCGTCCTTTTAAAACAGGCATGCAGCTTCGGCGAAGAATGGCCTTCAGTGTACATTCATGAGAAGCTCCAGCTTGTTCTGGTTGTGTATGTCGATGACTTCAAAATGGCAGGGCCGCAGAAGAACCTTGCCCAAGGGTGGAGCATGTTGCGTGCACGTTTGAAGATCGAGCCCGAGACTGGACTTGACATGTACCTTGGTTGTAATCAAAGCAAGGGGAACGTCACTCTCGGGAACGGACACCGGGTAACGACGGTGACCTATGACATGGAACAGTTCCTACGTTCCTGTGTCGACCGCTATCTTGAGGTGGCGGGCGACGTGAAGTTGAATAAGGTTGTCACTCCTGAGTTGCATGAAGAAACAAAGAATCACGTCTCGCGGAAGCCTGCCAGAGAGGGGCCGTCAGTCGTGTGCAATTGGTGTAACAAGCTTGTGCCCACCGACGGTTCTGCCACAGTGCCGGACCAGCGGGGAGGGACTCCTGAGTTGGCCATGAAGGAGCCCGTGCGTGGACACCTTGCTCCGCATGCCGCTAGTGTACTAATGAAGTTGCTGTACGGCGCGCGGGTTGCGGCAAGTGAATCGCCTAGCACGGAATGTGCACAGGTGGACCGACTCCGATGATCGGGGTTTGCATCATTTGATGTGCTATGTGCATCATACTAAACATTGGCGCATGGTCGGTTGGGTTGGAGACCCTATGGATGATGTGCGCTTGGCCTTGTGTGCGGACGCTGACTTTGCGGGATGCGTTGACTCGCTACGTTCCACCTCTGGTGGACACTTGAATATACAAGGGCCTAATACCCGGTTTCCGTTGTCTGGCAGCTCTAAAAGACAGGGTTGTGTGAGTCATTCCACTCCCGAGGCCGAAATAGTTGCGGCCGATGTTGCCATGAGATCGATGGGGACGCCTGCTCTAAAGTTGTTAGAGCGGATTCTCAAGAAGTCACCGAACTTTGTGTTCTATGACGATAACAAGGCTATGATCGGTGTTGTGCGATCGGGGAGAAACCCCACGATGCGCCACCTTGAGAGAAGCCATGGTGTTAGCGTTTCGTGGATGCATGAGATGTTCACACGTGATTACATGTACCTGGCGTATGAAGTCACCGACAGGATGGCGGCTGACATATACACCAAGGCGTTCAATGATGGGCGCAAATGGAAACATGCATGTTTGCAGATCGGTCTACTTGACCCGAGCTTGCTGTCTGTTAAAACCCTCTAGGCCCCGTGCCGAAATTGGGTAGCTGTTCTGAGGTCCTTGTTGGTGTTGCTTCCCAAGTTCCATTCATCGCCATTTGGCTCAAGACACAATTGAGGTTCAAGATCTGATGTGTGACTGCATACATACGTGATCGGCATTGAGAGCGAAAACACTTCGCTTGCGCTGCATTTGTCAGGACCACTGTTGTAACTATCATTCCTTCTCCCTTACAACGTTTACACGGGTTTGGCTATAACGGCATCGTCCGTATACACCTTTCTACGTGGTTGGTATTACAGCTTGAGGGTTCGGTGCATAGCGTCCCACGGGACGTCACCTTGCCGTCTATTGACAGGTTATCAGCCGTAACTACAAGCTCTACACTGGACTGGGAGACAGCTGGTTTATTGCGGGTACAGGGACAATAAAGGAACGATAACCTACACAGTAAAATGGCGTCTTCGGCGAGCCCAAGTACTGCAACTTTTGGGAACAGCAGCTCAGAGGGATCCAATGGATTGATGGCTCTTCCTGCGGTGATGGATATGGTTGCAGATTCACAGGATGAACCTGGGAGCGGAGGTTCCGCGCTATTCAGCGACATATCTACTCCCACAAGATCAAGGAAGCAGATCGATGTTCATCAGGAGTCGAAGAAAAGAGAATCCCCACCGAGAAGATCATCATCTTCGCCTGCGACACCACGGACGTCGCAGAAGGGCGTGAGATCGACATCGAAGGGTGGGAGGTCAAAATCACCCACCAGTGCAGATTTTCGCGCAGTGATCAAAGAGAAGAATAAGATGGAGGTGGAGATCGGGGAATATCAGAAGACACTTGATGAAATGTCGGCAGCAATGGCGAATCTTAACCAAGAAGACTATGGAAGCACCATCCGGATCCAGGGGCTGGAAAGACGATGCGAGATTGCCAGCAAGCAGTCGGGACATCTAGTGAGTCACCACCAACACCACATGGCTGAGGCATGGCGCAAGTTTGAGGAAGATGCCCAACAGATGCGCAAGGTGGAAATGAACGCATTTCAGTACGGGGAGAAGAAAGACATGGAGTCGAATATTATAATGCAACAGATGAGACAAGCTGAAGGAACTATCATGGAGCAGAAGCGGGAGATTGCATTGATGAAATCCTACATGGCAAGCGAGAAGTCGGCCGCGCAGGAATCAGCTATACGTGCAAATCAGATACACCGTGAGGCTTCACAACAAGTATCAGTTTATCAGCAACAGATCAGAGGCATAGAATCTTCTACATCTATCGAGAAGTTCAACGAGGAGGAGATGGTCCAAAGTCTGAAATCACAGTTGGAGCATGCACTCGTCAAGCGCCCCGAGACGTACTCTTTGGAGGACTCCAGGGAACAGCTGATGGCGAGGCTGAATGACGTTACCGTATTTGCGGAACAGGAATCGAAGAGAGCAGATTGCTTGCTTCGCGAAAAAGAAGAGATCGTCAAACAGTATGAGTCCGACGTGTCGATGAAGGACCAGATGAGTGCTGTCGAAGGTGGTCATCGTCAGGATGCGATCTTGGAGTTAGCCCAGGTCAAAGAAGAGAAACAAGAGGAACGGTGCACGATGGACGAGAAGTCGAAGGAGGCTGAGTACTGGAGATTGACAGCTAAGGGAATGTACGATGAGTACCTCGAGGAGATGCATGAGCTTCAGAGACAACTGAAGGAAAGAGAGGCGATGCTGACAACGAGGAACTACGTGCACACAAGAAGCTGGAGACACAGGAAGCCTCCAGCAGCAAAGATGGACATCGTGAACGAGCAGTAGTGAAACGCGCTGAGGGAGGAACCCAAGCTAATTCAACTAGGGTAGACAAGAAGGTGGCTGGGTCAGTCCCGTCATCGTCTTCAAATCAGATCCCTAATTTGTCGCTGATGCCGGGTTCGATCCTCTTTCCGTCTTTCGCTGATCCAATGATCGATGTACACCTATCCCAGATGCAAGGGGTTGTCGGACATGTCCCACAATCCACTACTGCGACTGGTGGCGGCGATGGAGGGGGAAACAACGGTACTACGCCCCCATTGGATTACGGTGGATTCCCGCCCAGTAGGAATGGGCAGGGAACAGGTCGACGTCAGTTGAGCCTCGCTGGTGGCGGAGGAGGACCTCCGGATGATCCACCCGATGATGAGGATGAGGATGACGACGACGAAGGAGATGAAGAAGACGAGGAAGAAGAAGAGGAAGAAGACGATCGGACACGGAGGAGACGAAGGAGATCGAGAGATAACCGAGAGATCAAGAATGATCGACCGAGAATCTCGAGGAAAGAGGCCGAGAGAGTATCTATTCCGGCCTGGCCAAAGATCCATCAACTTGACACCTGGAAGATGCAACTGCTGATGAATGTTCTGAGCGCATGTGCAGATCCAGATACCGACGTATGGACGAAATGGCTGGAGCAGGCTCTTGGGTTGAACCCAGACCTGGATTTGCTTAGCGATTCAGGTGGCGACAGATTCGCTACGATAGATATTAAGATGGCCATGGGCATGCAGAACATGCTGAAACAAGCACCTGACGAAGCCAAGGACGTATACATCGATGCTACACGACACTCTGAACTACGACATCAACAAGGGGTGATCGTGAAGGGACGAGAGTTGGTGGCATTAGTTATGCAATCATTCAGAACTTCCGATAGAACGGATCTTGTCTACCACATCGAGCAACTATTCAACCTTGACTTTCCTGGCGACAAGAACTTGGTCATGTTCAGGAACAAATGGTATGATTTGCTGCTGAAGATGAGGAGCGAGGACAGACCCAGTAAGCTGGCTCTCAGAGGCATCCTTTACAGGAAGATCAAAGGGAGCAAGAAGATGGAGTTCGGCCTCAATGCCTACCATAGACTACCGGACAAGCATCCTCAGAAGACGTATGAATTCTTATTGGAGTTGATCGACTATCAGATCAAGGCAGATCGGGAAGACCTGATGCTCGACATGAAGGAGAAATCGGTCAAGTCGATGATGAAGTCAGGCGGGAAGGATGCGGCTCCAGCTACTGGCAAACAGGAGAACCAGGGTGGCAAGGGCAGAAAGGGGAAGCCCGGTGGACCTGATGCCGCTCCTGTGCTCCCAAAGGCCAAGGCAAAAGGGCCACGCTGGCAAGAACGGCAAGTCCGACGGTGCCAGCGACAGAGGCAAGAGTCCGGGCGGAAGCAAGGATAACCCCTGCTGGTACCACTTCAAATCGGCGAAGGGGTGCGTGAAAGGAAATGAATGCACTTTTTCCCACAGCAAGAAGACGGAGCATAAGTTGGAGAGCATGTCCAAGGGGAAAGGAAAGGGCAAATCCAAGTCCAGATCATCGTCACCAAAGAGAGATGATGGAGCATGCTTCGCGTTTTAGAAGGGGAAGTGCGATAAGGGAAGCGCTTGCAAGTATAGGCATGAGCTCATCAAGAACAATTCAGCTCCAGCAACGTCAAATGACAAGGCGCAAGCCAAGTCGAAGGCTGCCGCCAAAGCCGCAGCGCCAGCCATTGCAAGGAGGGCCATCGCAATGCCCGCGATAGTCCTGAAGCAATCGGCTCCTGCAGGAAAGGTAAGCTTCAAGAAGGACGTTGATCAGATCGAGCCGGATGAAGCCGAGACTGTCTACCACGAGCACGATGACGACGCGATGAGCGAATCATCGAGATGGTCTGGCGAGTCCGAGATCCCCGAGAAAATGGTGTGGTTCAAGGAAGTGCTCGACGTCGACGAGAATTGGGAGATCACCTACCTCGAAGACGAGAGAAGGCAATGGGAACGAAAAGGGGAATGGTACGGTTATGAGGACAATGAGAATGAGCCTTATCAGTACGTGTACGTCGACGAGAAGAAGTTCAAAGGCAGTGATCATCGTGAATTATCAGCCTATCAAGTCCAACGATCATTGATACGTGCGAAGATACTGAGAGAAGTGGTGGATGATATATATAAGAAGCACTACTTCCCGGTGACCAAGGAGAGCAGCATAATGTTCGAGTATGTTCGGAACAAGGACGAGATCAAGGAATCGGCTGTCGACTGGAAGAAGCAGCATGGTATGCCGAAGAACGTTTTCGCCATGTCAACGTGCATCAGCAAACGGGTGAAATGGTTGACGGACACCGGATGTGGTCATGATCTCATCGGAAGAGCCAAGGCGAAGAGCCTGGGTGTCGACATCGTGAAAGATGACGACGAGATCGTGTTCCAGACCGCGAATGGTTCCACTTCCACATCTGATGTGGCCAAGATAGTCGTGGACGAGTTGGACGAGAATGTCGAGCCGCATGTATTGGATGAGACACCCACGGTATTGTCAGTGGGGAGGAGATGCATGAAGATGGGTTATGCATTTCACTGGATGCCTGGTAAACTACCTTTCATGGTTACGCCAAAGCAGGGATTCGTGCACTTGCAGGTCAAGGACGACATCCCGTACCTAGTGAGTGATGGTAAGCTTCGGAGTAACAGGTATCGCCCTACGATAGACGACCTCAAGGAGCACTTTTCGGAAGTATTGGCGATGGTAACGAACGACGAGGCAGATCAGGGAGGTGACAACGAAAACGACGTCACACCCGCCGCCGTCGGTGAGTCCGCAGAGGCCGAGGGCGAACACCACGACGGGGCATTCGACTTCGGGCCGCCCGGAGGAGCCGGTCCGGTACGTCCGCCTCCCGTGGCTGAGGAAATACCTGTAGATGTTGGGTCAGTCCCGCATCGACATGGTGATGCCGAAGCTCACGAGGAAGAGGTTGATGAAGATGATCCAGATGCCGGAATCGAAGTAGTCGTGTACGAAGGATCATCAATAAAGAGGAAAGTGGGAGTCCTCAAGAAGGACGCCAATTCCATAGCTCATTTGCTTACACACAGGTACCGAAATCCCCTCTGCGAATCATGCGTCAAGGCAAAGATGAGACACTTCAGATCGCGAACGGGAGCATTCAAAAGAGAAGTGAAGACGTTCGGTGACCTGGTGACGTTCGACTTCGTGACGGCATCAGGGGATCACGAAGTGGAAGGCAGGTATGCGCTCATCATCCGGGACATATATACCGGAATTATCATGGCTTATCCCACCGCGAGAAGAGACACTGACTCAGTCGTCAGGGCTATCAAGCACTTCTGCGGGAGGAGGAAAATCAAGCAGGTATATTCGGATGACGGCCCGGAACTGATCAATGCGTGCGTGGAGCTGAAGCTGAACCACGACCTATCGCTGCCTGGACGGTCGCAGAACAATTCCCTTGCTGAAAGAACAAATCAATTCATCATTGACCAGACTTCGGCTTGTCTAGTACATGCCGGTCTACCCACGTGTTATTGGGTGCAGGCCATCACCACTCTGTGCCATCTCATGAACATCGAAGAGGTGAACGGATCGAGTGCATGGATGAGGCTGCATGGCGAGGAGTTCAAGGGCGAGAAGATACCTTTTTGTGCGCTAGTGGACTTCAAGCCGAGTGAAGCACGAGGGGGAAAGAGGGAGAAGTTCGAGCCGAGAGGGGAAACTGGTATATTTGCTGGATATGTGTTGAGCACCGGTATGCATTGGGCAAACAAGTATCGTGCTTGGACACTTACTGCATTTGCGGGTGCAGAGCTGAACATCAAGAAGGCAAAGGTTCCACCTCGGTTGAGAATGCCACATCAGACGGAGAGGATGATCCTGAAATCTCCTCTGGCGTTCCCAATACAACAGAAGTACAAGGTTGCCAACGAGACTTTGGAAGGAATCGAGATGTCTATCGATGCAATCGGTCTGGATGCACGTGACCGCCTGATCGAGGATGAGGACTACGAGCCTGAATTGTTGCAGAGTGACGAGAAGCGACTGCTTGACGATGAAGTCGATCAGATCGCTGGTCTACTGCTCGACGATGGCCCGGAGGTAATCGCCGGAGATCGGGGGGATCATGCAGGAGAAGAAGATGCTAGACCGAGCTCCTCAAAAGGGAAAGGAGATGGACACTCTAAGGGCGATGAGAAGGTTGCGAAGTCCGACCTTCCACACGTGTCAGTTGGGCTACCCGGGGATGGTATCACGTACGTCAACGACGATGGCAAGGAGGTTTAGATCGACAAGGCCGGGAGACCGTATCCTGTCGGGAAGGACGGATTCAGGCTAATGAAGACATCGAGACCTCCAGAGTTCACTCCTGAAGAATGGAAGATGATGAGTAAATATTACACCAAGGAAGAGAAGGCCGAAGTGAAGGGCGGTGGCAATAGGAAAGAGGAAGATCCCAAGAGTAAAGAGTCTGATATTTCCGCGCCGGCAGAGGCACGGACATTACAGATGCCCGGTGGTAAGAGAATTCGAGCGATGTTTCGGAACCGCTGGGGTGGAGTAGAATGGCAGTACAATTGGGGATTGCGGAAGAACATATCAAAGATCAAGAACCCAATGGATGGGAAGCACTTGGCTGAGCTTGAATGGGTCAGGATTGTTGTTAATCCTGTCGACGGGGTGGTTGTTCTAATGAGATTCATGGATTCCAAACAGTCCCAAGACGTCATGAGACGAAACGTTCAGCTTGAGAAAGAATTTGAGTGTCTGGTAGTAATTTATGCCTGGAAGTTCAAGTCTGAGGAGCGATCAAAGTCGACTCCAAACTGGACGAAGGCGGTTGCATCAGTCATGGAGAATCATAAAGACGAAGCTGCGACGGCATCGGGGACGGATCCATCGGTCGACGAATCGACGGACCTCATCTGGTATGAATGGGAGGAGTCTGCTGAGATAGTTTCTGGAAAAGTGCCACTCGCGATGCCAGCGATAGGCGAGGACGGTGAAGCCAAGAAGTACCCATCGATGCCGTGCGTGACTTCTGAGCGAATACAGCACAGAGAGAAAGCTGTGAAAGTTGTACGATTCTTCGACGCTTTAGTATCCAGGCCGGTAGGCCGGAAAGAGATGTTGACCAACCATGATGCATTGGCATCAATGAAGAAAGAGTGGTCGGGATTAATCGACCAGGGGGTCTTCGATCTTGGCGCGGTGCGTGAATATGACGCTGTAGCCAGAGAAGCCAAAGCGAAGGGGGAAGAAATACACATGGCTCGCGCACATGGCATTTGCGTTGAAAAGCACTCACAGTTGCCTGTTGGTGATCCTAAGAGGAAGTTCAAGGGTAGAGGCGTGTTGCTGGGGAACCAAGTGAAGAACCAAGGCTTTGAGGCTGCGATGTTTCAAGATTTGGGGAACTCTCCTGCTTCATTTGAAGCCTCGCGTTGGGCGGATTTTCTGGGTTGTCATGATGGCTGGGATGTGCAGATGGCCGACGCTGTTCAGGCGTACATACAGGCCACCTTGAGAGGCACGCCGTGTTGGAGTGAATTGCCACCGGAGGCCGTGCCGAGTGAATGCAAATGGGATAAGTACAGAAGACCAGTCGTCCCGTTGAGGAAGGCGCTGTACGGACACCCAGATGCGGGGACATTTTGGGAGCAGCACTGCGATGAGTCGGTGCGTGCCGTTGGTTTTGAGCCCATCGGCGAAGAATGGCCTTCAGTGTACATTCACGAAAAGCTCCAGCTTGTTCTGGTTGTGTATGTCGACGACTTCAAAATGGAAGGGCCGCAGAAGAACCTTGCCCAAGGGTGGAGCATGTTGCGTACACGTTTGAAGATTGAGCCCGAGACTGGACTTGACATGTACCTTGGTTGCAATCAATGCAAGGGAAACGTCACTCTCGGGAACGGACACCGAGTAACAACGGTGACCTATGACATGGAACAGTTCCTACGTTCCTGTGTCGACCGCTATCTTGAGGTGGCGGGCGATGTGAAGTTGAATAAGGTTGTCACCCCTGAGTTGCATGAAGAAACAAAGAATCACGTCTCACGGAAGCCTGCCAGAGAGGGGCCGTCAGTCGGGTGCAATTGGTGTAACAATCTTGTGCCCACCGACGGTTCTGCCACAGTGCCGGACCAGCGGGGAGGGACTCCTGAGTTGGCCATGAAGGAGCCCGTGCGTGGACACCTTGCTCCGCATGCCGCTAGCGTACTGATGAAGTTGCTGTACGGTGCGCGGATTGCTCGCTTCGATTTGTTGCGGCAAGTGAATCGCCTAGCACGGAACGTGCATAGGTGGACTGTCTCCGATGATCGGGGTTTGCATCACTTGATGTGCTATGTGCATCATACCAAACATTGGCGCATGGTCGGTTGGGTTGGAGACCCTATGGACGATGTGCACTTGGCCTTGTATGCGGACGCTGACTTTGCGGGATGCATTGACTCGCTGCGTTCCACCTCCGGTGGACACTTGAATATACAAGGGCCTAATACCCGGTTTCCGTTGTCTGGCAGCTCTAAAAGACAGGGTTGTGTGAGTCACTCCACTCCCGAGGCCGAGATAGTTGCGGCCGATGTTGCCATGAGATCGATGGGTATGCCCGCTCTTCTATGACGATAACAAGGCTCCCATAAAGGGGACCATGCAGACCGCTTCGGGGACAGTTGACGGAGTTCCAACATTTCCGTACACACACATTCCGATCATGCCCCCGGACCTATGGTGGTCTGGATTAACATCTAAAGAGGGATTGCATGAGCATGAGGGACATGATCCGGTTGTTGTTGCCAAGGGACCCAGATTGATGCGTGTGAAACCTCCACTCGCGGTTATGACACCGTTTGGGAGCAAGTGGCTTCGTTCCACTGGGTTTCTGAAGAATGGGTCATGGCTCAAAGTTGAGGATAGAGTTGACCCGGGGCTACAATGTGTGCGAATTGATGGTTGGGTTGAACGCGCAGTTTGGCAGTTTCATCCCGTACCGGTCGCTGCACCGGCGCGGGAACGGTCTCCACGACCACGACCAATTCACGTCGGGTCCGGGGGTGTTGACATGCAGTCCGTGCTGGCCGCATTTGTTGAAGAACTGTCGAACGAGCGCATAGAGTTGAAGTGTGTTAACGACCTTGCTTTGGAAACGTTGCTCCGATTGAGATTGCTCATGCGTTGTCTGCATATCAATCACGAGCAGCTTGTCCCTGGTCGTTGTTTTGTTCCGTATCGCATTGCGGTGAAGCACAAGCCACAGTTAGCGCCGGGTATTGAACTCGCGATGGTCAAACACGACGGTGGTGTGCTTCACGCTCCTGTTCATGTCTCGCTTCCTGGTATGAGAACTCGCACAGTCGTCACTCTTTACAGTGTTGACTTGGCTCGGCCCATCGTGCTGATGGCATGCTCCGAACCACGTAACTGGTTCACTGCTCTTGCCCGCCATGACGGGCCGCAGGTTGTCACCATAACTCTGGTTGATGACTTACTGAGCGAGTACGGGGGGAGAATAGCCAGACATGTGCTTACCAAACCTTCCGATTTGTTGTTCTTCGCCGGGCCTTGCACGGGGGGATCATCATGGGCACGCCTCAACAAGACTCGCGGAATTGACTCCGCAGAGAAAATCGAGGCCAAACAAAGAGAATTTTGGAGATTGTTTGAACGGTTCGTTGAAATTAAACGGCATGCCATGACAAAACGAGCTGCGATTTTGTTTGAGTTGCCTGGAAGTTGTGATTATTGGAAAGATGTGAGACTGCATGAGGTCGTGCATGATGGGACTAGTCACGAGTTTGATGGGTGTCGCTATGGCTTGAAACAAAGATATGCAAAGAAACCCATGCCAATCAAGAAACCATGGAGAGTTGTATCATGGACCTTTGAACTTGGTGGCTCGTTGTCTAAGAAATGCAATGGAAACCATGAGCATGGACCTTGTGCTGGTCGTGAAACCAAAGAAACCCCGTTGTACACGTCAATAATTGTGGGTGTGATCCTTCGCCGTTTTCGTGCTCGAGCAAGGTGCCTCAAACCGGCACCGTTGAAACTCGCTCTTGCTTGCATTACGCGAAGGAGATCGCGGAAGCACCAAGCTACTGCGAGCGAAATCTGCACCACACCAACTGCACAACCGAGGTGCTGGGTCAGTCCCGAACCTCTGGTGCATACGGGGAGCTGGGTCAGTCCCGAACCCCAAGCTTCAAGGAGGAGCTGGACGAGTTCGTCTCCTCAATCTGAAGCTGGGATCGCATTGGGACAATTCCGTGGCTTCATTTGCAGCTGCTTATTTTGGATTTTCCTGGGTCTGGAGAATATCATCAAGATGACTGCCAATCCGAATGTCGTCAATGCAAATGAGTTCTTCTGTGTGCCTGTTGGGGAAATCTAGGCAAGCAGCAATCTTCTTGGGAAATTTGGTGAAGAACGCCATCGAGGAAGGCAAGAGGATACCCAAGAGGATGGAGATGAGCAGCGACCTGGGTATGTGCGTGAAATGGATCGAGGACATCGGCGTCCCCGCTATTTATGCATACTCTGCGTACTATTCTGCCAAGGGCCGCGGGATGATGAAAGGTGAAGGGCAGTCTATGAGGGTTGCCTTAGAGTTCATCAGCATAGTTTTCGGACAGCTTTCTGCCGACGAATGTATGCTTGGATGGAGGGAATTCTGCAGCAAGGGAAAGAAGATCGTGTCGGCGCTGAACCAACTTTGCGGTGAGGCAACGATGCTAGCGAAGAACCCCGAGTTGCTCGACGTAACCAAGTACTGCATAGAAGGGGCGGACATGTTGAGATCAATCGCGAACATCTGGGATCTCGCATTAGGCGTGGCCGAGGACAACGATGAACGGTCGTTCAAAGCTGCATTCCACCAGGACACCCCGGTTGGGGAGGTGTACAAAGAATTCATCAGCGACGAGTCATCTAGGGCATCGTCATCGAGAAGTTGGAGGAGCTCCGAGGAGTTCCAGACGACTGCAGAGTTTGAGAGGCACGATCGGAGAATTGCAAAGTACAGAGATCGAAACTGGGGGAAAGTGTTCACGTTGAGCGTGATCAAGGCTCCCAAGATCGACTCCTACGGTCGTGGTTCCAAGGACGACTACCAGAAGAATTGGGACCTTGGTTTGGTCTACCAGAATGAGCTGCAGGCATCGATGAAGAACCTCGCATATGCACTGAGGAGGGATGAGAATGCCAGCCAGAACAACCTATTGCGCTGGATGATCTGTGGGTCAACCCCCAGTGACATCTCTGATGCGTGCATCGGGGCGGTCAATTCGCTCATGTGCGTATCGTTCATCATGAGGAGATTGCAGCCATTGCTCGGTGAGAAGGACTCCAAGGATCAGTCGTATACAGCTTATTTCCGTCCAGACAAAAGGGAGCTGAACGATCTCTACCGGGAGATCGAGTACGCCAGGGATTTCCTATGGTGCATCGATATGATCTATGAGTCGAAGCTGCCTGCGATGAACATCAACTCCATCAGTTTGGCACCGCACGCGGCTGACAGGGCCGCTGAGAACCAAGATCGGCGCAAGTGGGTAAGCTGGATGAAGGAGATCGAGAAGAAGGCCGAGAAGGACGTCATGATCGAATTCTTCCAGAATAAATACTGCACGATTCATGAAATCGAGAGGGAACTGGAGAAGTACCCCGAGGATTTCGTGGTTGGGGAAGAGCCGACATGGTGGGTGATGGGCTCATCGAAGACGGAGCCGCGCGGAAGACGGAGCGACAGCAGAAGTCGGCATCAAGCTCCGGACAAAGGAGTCAAACCGCTGGTGGGTCAGTCCCCCAGCCGGGAGCTCCAAGTGGGGGGTCGCAAGCCAGCGATGCTGTCAAGATCGACAACGAGATCATCGACTCCATTTTTCGAATGAACTCTGGCGGTGACGACGACAGATGGGTAATTATCAACCCAACTGCTGGACATGATACCTACACTTCATTCGAAGGGGGTACCACTTTGGGCGGAGCGACTGTCAATGTGAACTTCAACATAGACAACAATACGGGGTACCCAATCATACAAACTGTATTTGGGCCGTGTCTTGCAGAAGGCAAGAACGCAACGTATTGGGAGTGTATGCTGAGATGCCTGACCTCTTCACTATTGCACTTCGAGGAGAAGACCAGCGCGGAGAAGATCATTCTTTCCTATGTTGGGAAGGGAAATGCGGCATGGCTACAGCTGTATGCTTTCTTGTGTGCCCAAACAGGATGCTTGATTACTGGACGCCTTCCGGGCGCCAAAGCCCTCAACGCGTTGATTCAGGCGGAGAAGAACCCGGACAACGCACCTGGACAGTTGAACCGGATTATCAATAGGCAGAAGAGGAGCCCCATTGGCGAGGCGACGATTCGCGACATGATGATCCACAAGAAGAGCTTCTTGGTCCTGGATTGGCCCCTGAGGGCCGTCAACTCGAAGGGGAGCACGAAGACCTTCCAGATGATGGTCAACGAACAGGGATGGACAAACATCGAGGAGAGATCATACTATGGGTCGAGTGAGCAAGTCTCCTCACCCAACGACACGTTGAATATCATCTCCCGATTGCAGAAGCTGGATAAGCTCATCGCTGAACGGCGGAGACGAGACATGGATGACTCACCAATGTCGGTGCACATCTGGATGTCGCTATATGATTGGGTGTGCATGAGAGGATGCGGATGGCAGGTGACCGCCAACCCCTTCATCGACTCCCTGCAGAAGGCGATATCTGACCTCGTCAACACATGCAAGGGCCTGGTCGTGGTGTGCGTGAATCGCGATGTTGCTTTCCATGGTGGAAGAGGGGACTTGGGGACGATCGCCAATAAGGTTAGCGAGTTCTGCAAGGCGGCAGGCGCGCTGGTGACCGAGAACGATCGCCTGTGGCGCGTGATCCATGCGCTCACAGGAAAGAACTACAAGATCCCTGGGAGCTCGAACTTGCAACATTTCCTCTTGAAGCGACTGCTGATTGAGAAATCCATCGATGCGGTCGCACCAAGCAACGCGTTTGTGCGTGAGCTGGAGGAGACATGCATAAACGAGCCCGACCTTCGGTTCAACGTCCCGAAGAACATGGAGGAATCGAAGGTGAAGTTCGAGTACAAGCCGACCTTCACTGCGCAATCGAAGAGGAAACAAGAGCAGCAAGATGAAGGACACGGCGAGCAGGATGCTTTTGGGAAAGCCGATGTCGGTGATCCACGTCTTCGATGGTATACGGTCACGGAGCTCAGCAAGTTTATCTGCGAACTTTGCGCTAAAGAGATGCAGATGAACAAGTCGAAGGTGCTCGGACCGAGCTCGAAGTACAATCCCTCTTCTTGCGTGAACTGTTGCGCGAACTGGAACGCGGACACGAACGGTATTGCAAGGTCTATCGAGGGGAAGAAAATGTACACGCGCCTCTTCGCGGAATGCGTGGTGGCAATCCCCGACCTTCAAAACCTCATGGTGGACGTCAACAATATCCAGGCCATGATCACGATCATACGGGAGCTCGTGTATTCAAGGCTGAAGAGGGAGCTTTCTCACGTGGGATTCGTGAGCATGACTGTGGATCAAGCAGCGCAGTTCTACAACAACGGTCACGGGAAGCAATTGTGCGCATCCCGGGATGTGATCGTGTGCAAGAATTCCGAGGGAGTCGAGGAGAGGATGTCCATCTTCTTGATAGACAAGGATCTTGGCAATGTGGCATATTCGTCCTGGATCAAGAGTGTGCTCGACCAAGGAACGATGTATGAAATCCTGGGACAAACCACGAACGAGGAATCCTTGGGAGACGTCGTCGAGATGGTGTTGGGATTCTTTGAGGTGATGTCGTATTTCCAGCACGAACTGCCACTGTGGAAGGATGCATGGAAGATCAAGAGGGAGTTCGAGCAGTCAATAGTGCGACACCTCGCTGGGAACGTGACCCACACGTCGGGCCAGAACAGAAAGCGGAACAGACCGTCCGCACAGCTCGGCGTGCCCACGAAGGAGGTGCTTGACATCATGAACAAGGTCAAGCCCAGACATCCACGATCCCTGATCACCGAGCCCTCTGCACAAGGTTCCAAGAGAAAGGCCGGGCGAAGATGAGGGTCTTGGTCAAGCGCCAGACCCGAGTCGAAGTTCTCAGCCCAATGCTGAGAAGGAAGACAAGAAGCAGCGAGTGATCGACGGGCGGAGAGCGGCACTAGGATTCCTGGAGTCAATGGAGAAGTGCCTGGGAGACATGGGGATCTGCAAGAAGTGCGCGAACCTGGCCCACGACGGCGACTGCAAGGACATTGAGGAGGCTGCTGGAAATGAGAAGGCGATGAAGGTGCTCCGTGAGCTACTCAGCAGTGACCCTGTTTCATCTGATGAAGACATGGGGGATACGGAGGAGCCGTACTCATCAACGTCCAAGGAAAGGAAGAGAGGAGGACAAGCAGAGAAAGAAACAATTGAGATGTACAGCTACACCATTAACTTGGTGGAGATGGCTGACACGGCTGAGGGAGGAGAGCTACAATGTGGTGGCGTCGACCTCACCTACAACCCGTGCGGGGACAGCAGGACGTTCAAGAAGACGCTTGAGATGGGATGCGACACCATCCCGTGCTACATCCCGAAGTATGGCGATGTGAGTGATGTGCACTTGCCATGGGCGTATGCGTCCATCGTTGACCCCATATACTTTCCCAAAGGTGCAATCCTTGAGCAAGTGGACGTGATGCAACTTGGCAAGAGTGTCAACTTCTGCATTGCTCCTTTCGACGGTGCTCCACTATGCAGGATTGGTGATGATCGCTCGGTATTTACTACAAGGGACCAAGCAAACCAGCTATCTCACGACCTATGCTGAGTCCTTCGACACAAGATCGGCAATTGCCGAGGAAGTGCTTTCAGGTGCGACGAGGGTGGATGGGTCGACATTGATGCTGTCATTGACGACCGAAACAACGACATATTCCCACCTAACACCTCGAGAGCGAAACGATACATGGGTATCATGGAGGTGATCAAGTGGCAGGAATCTGGACACAGGAAATCGAGATTTCAGGTCCTGGCAGCAAGGTTTCCGAGCATCATGAACCCGAACAACACGAGGGCGGCCAGGGAGGAAATGACCAAAGCTGGCATGGATCGGGACGACATCGACAGGATGTTCAACAGATGCGATGGATGGTACAGACCTTGGTGCATCCGAGTCACAACCGGTCACAGTGATTTTGGATTCATGAGCTCATCCGCACTGGCGAATAGGTATTCCGCAAGAATGGGTGATTATCTCGGAGGAGCATTCCATGTGACGTATGTGGAAAACCTGCCAAGCATCGTACGCTGTGGGTTAGTCCCCGGCGGAATCGATGGCGGGAACAGGCTGGCGCTGCACTTCGGAGCGTTTGCTCCATGGGATGAGATGAACGTGGCGACGAAGACGACGCTGCGGAACGTGAGGAGAGGGGATCCGATTGCGATCATCTACATTCCCAGTGCAACCCTCGCGCGGTATGGAGCTGGAGTCGCGGCTAATGGGACTTTCATGGTATTCGACGTGATCCCGTTCTATGAGGTCAAGTCCATTTGGATTGGCAAAAGCAACGGAGGGAAGCGCCTGGAGTACGCTGACGTCAAGAGAGCGTACTCGAAGTGTGTGGAGAACGAGATCTGCCCTGGCTTTGTCAACTCATCCCAAGAGTCGGCAGCGATGTTCCTCCAGAACGTCACAAAGATCAGCGAGAGGATGCCGGAGACTGAGACAGGTGCCGATAATCTGCACTACATCGTTGACATGGTTAATCGTGCCTGCGAACTCTATCGAATCAACAAGATGGAAGAGTTCAATGCACAGGTCAACGAGGTCCGGGACGAAATCAGCAAAGTCGTCATCCTGAATGTCGAGACATGGGAAGGACTGAGGTGCCGGATATGTCCATCATGTGCGACCGCGATCCCCACCTGCTTCTGCTTATGCCTGGAGTGCGAGGCACAACTGATCTCCATCGGAAGATACTACATTCACGTCAACTCCGATGACGAGGAGGACAACCAAAACCCCCACGTCTCTGGAGATGCCAGGCGTGCACAGGAAGAAGCTAACCACGATGCGGCAGCACAGGAGGATGAAGACGAAGCGGAGGAAGTTCCGGGAGAAGATGACGACATGGACACGCAAGGATATACGTCCGGCTATGCGTCAGAAGAAGAAGACAGCGGTTGGCATTACCGCGACACCGATCTGGCGTCACGGGACATTTTAAGTTCCCAACGGATGGCGATCTGCCTTGACGAGCCGCGTGAGGCTCAGTACATGGCAGGATTTATCGCACTCCAGCTGTCCAAGATGTGGGGGATGTTTGAAGGTGGTGAGGAGAGAACGATGAATGCCGGACTCGAAGGGAGGCCGGGCTGCCCTTATCACATTGACTTCAAGAGGTACCCCAACATCACCGATCAGGATCAGGAAGGTATACTCTTACCATCAACAGCGAAGAAAATTTCTCAGTCGGAGAATGTTCGGTCGAGATCCTGCCGATCGGTTGAGGAGCGTGAAGATTATATTCGTATGATGGTGTGCAAATGCGAGGGACTTTACACATTCTACAAGCTGTGGATTGCTGCGAGAATCCTCGATGTCACCAAGGAAGAAATGAAGCTCCTGGTCAAGGACCGAGTGCACCCGGTGGGTGATATTATTTTCAGATGCTTTGCACTAGCTTTCAACTGTAAGTATATATCATTCGTGAGGGATGGCCTGAACCTTGGCAAACATGGTTACACGGTCAACGTGAGCGCCATCATCTCGGCCGTCGACCCAAACAAATGCGACACACCCCTGCTGGATTGGTGCCTTCGGAAAGGGCACTGGTTGCCAGAGGACTACAACAAGAAGTGTGTCCGGGCACGAGAAGCCCAGAAGAACTTGGACGAGGAGTTCCGCCGACGTACCCATAGGCTGTCCAATGGGGACAGGTATGCTTCGTGAAGATGCTGATTGCGGTACGATGTGGGTCAGTCCCCATCTGTTACTTGCGTCACATCGACACTGTTTCGGTGGATCGACTTATGTCATGATTTATATTCATGTGTCCAAGATGATTGGGTGTGTACATGGTTACATATTCCGATGACTATGACGCTCTGGATATTCATGGATGGAAGTATTACCTTATAGATGATATCTTTTCATTATTTATGCATTGTCCATGGTATCTGGAATGGCTATGATTTGCATTGATTACTCACCGATGTTTCTTTGCCGGAAATATGCAGACCGATTACAAGCAGGCGCCTCTGATGGACTTTTGCGGCCAACCCATTTATGGATGACAGCTGCGCGATGCGCAAATGCGGCAGCTGGATTGTTCGTTGGTGGTCAAATGACGTGACGATTGTGTATTATATACACCTGCATATGGATGTGTGCTTCGATTGATGGATGAATGTTTCACTTTTCGTACAATCGAACCCGGCATGTTTCACAGCGAATGAACGGTGTAGTGATAGCAAGTAAAAGAATGCACGACACGATTTCGTAGTTGAAGCCGTGGCCAGTGGAACGTTTTGTGGTGTGTGGACCGCATGATGAACAATGCGACCCAAATGGGGGATGTTAAAACCCTCTAGGCCCCGTGCCGAAATTGGGTAGCTGTTCTGAGGTCCTTGTTGGTGTTGCTTCCCAAGTTCCATTGATCGCCATTTGGCTCAAGGCTCAAGACACAATTGAGGTTCAAGATCTGATGTGTGACTGCACACATACGTGATCGGCATTGAGAGCGAAAACACTTCGCTTGCGCTGCATTTGTCAGGACTACTGTCGTAACTATCATTCCTTCTCCCTTACAACGTTTACACGGGTTCGGCTATAACGGCATCGTCCGTATACACCTTTCTACGTGGTTGGTATTACAGCTTGAGGGTTCGGTGCATAGCGTCCCACGGGACGTCACCTTGCCGTCTCTTGACACAGTCTGACCCGGATACCCTCAAGGCGCTCACACCTACGTGTGATCCCATAAAAGGGACCATGCAGACTGCTTCAGGGACAGTTGACGGAGTTCCAACATTTCCGTACACAAATTCTGATCATGCCCCCAGACCTGTGGTGGTCTGGATTAACATCTAAAGAGGGATTGCATGAGCATGAAGGACATGATCCGGTTGTTGTTGCCAAGGGGCCCAGATTGATGCGCAAGTGGCTTCGTTCCACTTGGTTTCTGAAGAATGGGTCATGGCTGAAGGTCGAGGATAGAGTTGACCCAGGGCTGCAATGTGTGCGGATTGATGGATGGGTTGAACGCGCAGTTTGGCAGTTTCATCCCGTACCGGTTGCTGTACCGGCGCGGGAACGACCTCCACGACCACGACCAATTCACGTCGGGTCCGGGGATGTTGACATGCAGTCCGTGCTGGCCGCATTCGTTGAAGAACTGTCGAACGAGCGCATAGAATTAAAATGTGTCAACGACCTTGCTTTGGAAACTTTGCTCCGATTGAAGTTGCTTATGCGTTGTCTGCATATCAATCACGAGCAGCTTGTCCCTGGTCGTTGTTTTGTTCCGTATCGCATTGCGGTGAAGCACAAACCACAGTTAGCGCCGGGTATTGAGCTCGCGATGGTTAAACATGACGGTGGTGTGCTTCGCGCTCCAGTGCATGTCTCGCTTCCTGGTATGAGAACTCGCACAGTCGTCACTCTTATACAGTGTTGACTTGGCTCGGCCCATTGTGCTGATGGCCTGTTCCGAACCGCGTACCTGGTTCACTGCCCTTGCCCGCCATAACGGGCCGCAGGTCGTCACCATAACTCTGGTTGATGACTTACTGAGCGAGTACGGGGGGAGAATCGCCAGACATGTGCTAACTAAACCTTCCGATTTGTTGTTCTTCGCCGGGCCTTGCACGGGGGGATCATCATGGGCACGCCACAACAATTCTCGCGGAATTGACACCGCAGAGAAAATCGAGGCCAAACAAAGGGAATTTTGGAGATTGTTTGAACGGTTCGTTGAAATCAAACGGCATGCCATGACAAAACGAGCTGCGATGTTGTTTGAGTTGCCTGGAAGTTGCGATTATTGGAAAGACGAGAGACTGCATGAGGTTGTTCATGATGGAACTAGTCACGAGTTTGATGGGTGTCGCTATGGCTTGAAGCAAAGGTACGCCAAGAAACCCATGCCAATCAAGAAACCTTGGAGAGTTGTTTCATGGAACTTTGATCTTGGTAGCTCGTTGTCTAAGAAATGCAATGGAAACCATGAGCATGGACCTTGTGCCGGTCGTGAAACCAAAGACACCCAGTTGTACACGTCGATAATTGTGGGTGTGATCCTTCGCCGTTTTCGTGCTCGAGCAAAGTGCCTCAAGCCGGCACCATTGAAACTCGCTCTTGCTTGCATTACGCGAGGGAGATCGCGGGAGCATCAAGCTACTGCGTGTGAAAGTTACACCACCCCAACTGCGTTACCGAGGTGCTGGGTTAGTCCCGAACCTCTGGTGCCTGCGGGGAGCTGGGTCAGTCCCGAACCCCAAGTTTCGAAGAGGAGTTGGGCTTGTTCATCACCTCAATCAGAAACTGGATTCGTGTTGGGACAATTCCGTGGCTTTATTTGCAGCTGCCTATTCTGGGTTTTCCTGGTTCTGGAGAATATCATCAAGATGACTGCCAATCCGACCGTCGTCAACACGAATGAATTCTTTTGCGTGCCTGTCGGGAAATCCAGACAAGCGGCGATATTCTTGGGGAACTTAGTGAAGAACGCCATCGAGGAAGGCAAGAGGATACCCAAGAGGATGGAAATGGGCAGCGACCTGGGCATGTGCGTAAAGTGGATCGAGGAAATCGGTGTCCCTGCTATTTATGCCTACTCAGCGTATTATTCTGCCAAAGGCCGCGCGGGATGATGAAAGGTGAAGGGCAGTCTATGAGGGTTGCCTTAGAGTTCATCAGCAAAGTCTTCGGACAGCTTTCTGCCGACGAATGTATGCTTGGATGGAGGGAATTTTGCAGCAAGGGAAAGAAGATTGTGTCGGCGCTGAACCAACTTTGCGGTGAGGCAACGATGCTAGCGAAGAACCCCGAGTTGCTCGACGTAACCAAGTATTGCATAGAAGGGGCGGATATGTTGAGATCAATTGCGAACATCTGGGATCTCGCATTGGGCGTGGCCGAAGACAATGATGAACGGTCGTTCAAAGCTGCATTCCACCAGGACACCCCGGTCGGGGAGGTATACAAAGAGTTCATCAGCGACGAGTCGACGAGGGCATCGTCATCGAGAAGGTGGAGGAGCTCCGAGGAGTTCCAGACGACTGCAGAGTTTGAGAGGCACGATCGGAGAATATCGAAATTCAGAGATCGAAACTGGGGGAAAGTATTCACGTTGAGATCAAGGCCCCCAAGATCGACTCCTACGGTCGTGGTGCCAAGGACGACTATCAGAAGAATTGGGACCTTGGGTTGGTCTACCAGAATGAGCTGCATGCATCGATGAAGAACCTCGCGTATGCGCTGAGGAGGGATGAGAGCGCCAGCCAGCACAATCTCCTGCGCTGGATGATCTGTGGGTCAACCCCCAGTGACATCTCTGACGCGTGCATCGGGGCGATCAACTCGCTCATGTGCGTTTCCTTCATCATGAGGAGGCTGCAGCCATTGCTCGGAGAAAAGAACGCCAAAGATCAGTCGTACACAGCTTATTTCCGTCCGGACAAGAGAGAGCTGAACGAACTCTACCGGGAGATTGAGATCGCCAGGAACTTCCTGTGGTGCATCGACATGATCTACGAGTCAAAGCTGCCTGCGATGAACATCAACTCCATCAGTTTGGCACCGCACGCGGCTGACAGGGCCGCTGAGAACCAAGATCGGCGCAAATGGGTGAGCTGGTTGAAGGAGATCGAGAAGAAAGCCGAGAAGGATGTCATGATCGAATTCTACCAGAACAACTACTGCACGATGCACGAAGTCGAGAGGGAACTGGAGAAGTATCCCGAGGATTTTGTGATTGGGGAGGAGCCGGCGTGGTGGGTGATGGGATCATCGAAGACGGAGCCACCACGGAAGACGGAGCGGCAGCAGAAGTCAGCGTCGAGCTCCGGGCAAAGGAGCCAAACCTCTGGTGGGTCAGTCCCCCAGCAGGGAGCTTCAAGTGGGGGGTCGCATGCTAGCGACGCTGTCAAGATCGACAACGAGATCATCAACTCCATTTTCCGCATGAACTCCGGTGGAGATGACGACAGGTGGGTAATCATCAACCCAACTGCTGGACATGATACCTACACTTCATTCGAAGGGGGTATGACTT
This sequence comes from Effrenium voratum, assembly GCA_963377175.1. Lineage (NCBI taxonomy): Eukaryota > Dinophyceae > Suessiales > Symbiodiniaceae > Effrenium > Effrenium voratum. The sequence continues at coordinate 722,620 of CAUJNA010003257.1, read as the reverse complement.
TGAGCGGCGCGACTGTCAATGTGAAGTTCAACATAGACAACAATACGGGGTACCCGGCCGTGTCTTGAAGAAGGTAAGAACGCAACATACTGGGAGTGTATGCTGAGATGCCTGACCTCTTCGCTATTGCGCTTCGAGGAGAAGACCAGCGCGGAGAAGATTATTCTTTCCTATGTTGGAAAGGGGAACGCGGCATGGCTACAGCTATATGCTTTCTTGTGTGCCCAAGCAGGATGCTTGTTCACTGGACGCCTTCCGGGCGCCAAAGCCATCAACGCGTTGATCCAGGCGGAGATGAACCGGGACAACGCACCTGGACAGTTGAACCGGATTATCAAGAGGCAGAAGAGGAGCCCCATTGGTGAGGCAACGATTCGCGACATGATGATCCAGAAGAAGAGCTTCTTGGTCCTGGACTGGCCCCTGAGAACCGTCAACTCAAAAGGGAGCACGAAGACCTTCCAGATGATGGTCAACGAACAGGGGTGGACAAATATTGAAGAGAGATCATACTACGGGTCGAGTGAGCAAGTCTCCTCGCCCAATGACACATTGAGTATTATCTCCAGATTGCAGAAACTGGATAAGCTCATCATCGAACGACGGCGAGACATGGATGACTCACCTGTGTCGGTGCACATTTGGATGTCGCTCTATGATTGGGCGTGCGTGAGAGGATGTGGGTGGCAGGTGACCGCCAATCCCATCATCGACTCCCTGCAAAAGGCGGTATCTGACCTCGTCAACACATGCAAGGGCCTGGTCGTGGTGTGCGTGAATCGTGATGTTGCTTTCCATGGAGGGAGAGGGGACTTGGGGACGATCGCCAACAAGGTCAGCGAGATCTGCAAGGCGGCAGGCGCGCTGGTGACCGAGAACGATCGCCTGTGGCGCGTGGTCCATGCGCTCACAGGAAAGAACTACAAGATCCCTGGGAGCTCGAACCTGCAACATTTCCTCCTGAAGCGATTGCTGGTGGAGAAATCCATCGATGTGGTCGCACCAAGCAACGCGTTTGTGCGTGAGCTGGAGGAGACGTGCATTAACGAGCCCGACCTTCGATTCAACATCCCGAAGAATATGGAGGAGTCGAAGGTGAAGTTTGAGTACAAGCCGACCTTCACTGCGCAATCAAAGAGAAAACAAGAACAGCAGGATGAAGGACACGGCGAACAAGATGCGTTTGGGAAAGCCGATGTCGGTGATCAACGTCTTCGATGGTATTTGGTCACGGAGCTCAGCAAGTTTATCTGTGAGCTTTGCGCTAGAGAGACGCAGGTGAGCAAGTCGAAGGTGCTCGGACCAAACTCGAAGTTCAATCCCACTTCCTGCGTGAACTGTTGCGCGAACTGGAATGCGGACACGAACGGTATTGCGAGGTCTATCGAAGGGAAGAAGCTGTACACGCGCCTCTTCGCGGAATGCGTGGTTGCAATCCCTGACCTTCAAAACCTCATGGTGGACGTCAACAACATCCAGGCCATGATCACGATTATACGGGAGCTCGCGTATTCTAAGCTGAAGAAGGAGCTCTCCCACGTGGGCTTCGTGAGCATGACAGTGGATCAAGCAGCACAGTTCTACAACAACGGTCACGGGAAGCAATTGTGTGCATCCCGGGATGTGATCGTGTGCAAGAATTCCGAGGGAGTCGAGGAGAGAATGTCCATCTTCATGATAGACAAGGATCTCGGCAACGTGGCCTATTCCTCCTGGATCAAGAGCGTGCTCGACCAAGGGACGATGTATGAACTCCTGGGACAAACCTCAAACGAGGAATCCTTGGGAGACGTCGTCGAGATGGTATTGGGGTTCTTTGAGGTGATGTCGTACTTTCAGCACGAACTGCCGCTGTGGAAGGATGTGTGGAAGATCAAGAGGGAGTTCGAGCAGTCAATCGTACGACACCTCGCCGGGAACGTGACCCACACGACGGGCCAGAACCGAAAGCGGAACAAACCTTCCGCACAACTCGGGGCGCCCACGAAAGAAGTGCTGGACATCATGAACAAGGCTAAGCCCAGACACCCGCGATCCCTGATAACCGAGCCTGCTGCCCAAGGGTCCAAGAGAAAGGCAACGGAGGGCGAAGGTGACGGTCTTGGTCAAGCACCAGACCCGAGCCGAAGCTCTCAGCCCAACGCTGAGAAGGAAGAGAAGAAGCAGCGAGTGATCGACGGGCGGAGAGCGGCACTAGGATTCCTGGAGTCAATGGAGAAGTGCATGGGAGAAATGGGAATCTGCAAGAAGTGCGCGAACCTGGCCCACGACGGCGACTGCAAAGACATTGAGGAGGCTGCTGGGAACGAGAAAGCGATGAAGATGCTCCGTAAGCTACTCAGCAGTGATCCCGTGTCATCGGATGAAGATATGGGGGATACGGAGGAACAGCCCTCATCAACGTCCAAAGAAAGAAAGAGAGGAGGACAAGCAGGGAAAGAAACAATTGAGATGTATAGCTATACCATCAACTTGGTGGAGATGGCTGACACGGCAGAGGGAGGAGAGCTACAATGTGGTGGCGTGGACCTCACCTACAACCCGTGCGGGGACAACAGGACGTTCAAGAAGACGCTTGAGATGGGATGCGACACCATCCCGTGCTACATCCCGAAGTACGGCGACGTGAGTGATGTGCACTTGCCATGGGCGTATGCGTCCATCGTTGACCCCAAATACTTTCCCAAAGGTGCCATCCTTGAGCAGGTGGACGTGATGCAGCTTGGCAAGAGTGTCAACTTCTGCGTTGCTCCTTTTGACGGTGCTCCACTATGCAGGATTGGTGATGATCGCTCGGTATTTGCTACAAGGGACCAAGCAAACCAGCTATCTCACGACCTATGCAGAGTCCTTCGACACAAGATCGGCAGCTGCCGAGGAAGTGCTTTCAGGTGCGACGAAGGTGGATGGGTCGACATTGATGCAGTCATTGACGACCGGAACAACGACATATTCCCACCAGGCACCTCGAGAGCGAAACGATACATGGGCATCATGGAGGTGATCAAGTGGCAGGAATCTGGAAGCAAGAAATCGAGATTTCAGGTCCTGGCAGCAAGGTTTCCAAGCATCATGAACCCGAACGACACCAGGGCGGCCAGGGAGGAAATGACCAAAGCTGGCATGGATCGGGACGACATCGACAGGATGTTCAACAGATGCGATGGATGGTACAGACCTTGGTGCATCCGAGTCACAACTGGTCACAGTGATTTTGGATTCATGAGCTCATCCGCACTGGCAAATAGGTATTCCTGCAAGGATGGGTGATTCTCTCGGAGGAGCATTCCATGTGACGTATGTGGAAAATCTGCCAAGCATCGTACGCTGTGGGTTAGTCCCCGGCGGAATCGATGGCGGTAACAGGCTAGCGCTGCACTTCGGAGCGTTTGCTCCATGGGATGAGATGAACGTGGCGACGAAGACAACGCTACGGAACGTGAGGAGAGGGGATCCGATTGCGATCATCTACATTCCCAGTGCAACCCTCGCGCGGTATGGGGCTGGAGTCGCGGCTAATGGGACTTTCATGGTCTTTGACGTGATCCCGTTCTATGAGGTCAAGTCCATTTGGATTGGCAAAAGCAACGGAGGGAAGCGCCTGGAGTACGCTGACATCAAGAGGGCGTACTCGAAGTGTGTGGAGAACGAGATCTGCCCTGGCTTTGTCAACTCTTCCCAAGAGTCGGCTGCGATGTTCCTCCAGAACGTCGCAAAGATCAGCGAGAGGATGCCTGAGACCGAGGCAGGTGCCGATAATCTGCACTACATCAAAGACATGGTTGATCGTGCATGCGAACTTTATCGGAACAACAAGATGGAGGAGTTCAACGCGCAGGTCAACGAGGTCAGGGACGAAGTCAGCAAAGTCGTCATCCTGAATGATGAGACATGGGAAGGACTGAGGTGCCGGATATGTCCGTCATGTGCGACCGCGATCCCCACCTGCTTCTGCTTATGCCTGGAATGTGAGGCGCAACTGATCTCCACCGGGAGGTACTACATCCACGTCAACTCCGACGATGAGGAGGACAATCAAAACCCCAACGTCTCGGGAGATGCCAAGCGCGCACAGGAAGAAGCCAACCACGATGCGGCGGCACAGGAGGATGATGACGAAGCGGAGGAAGTTCCGGGAGAAGAAGACGACATGGACACGCAAGGATATACATCCGGATATGCGTCAGAAGAGGATGACAGCGGTTGGTATTACCGCGACACTGATCTGACGTCACGGGATATCATAAATTCCCAGCGGATGGCGATCTGCCTTGACGAGCCGCGTGAGGCTCAGTACATGGCAGGGTTTATCGCACTCCAGATGTCCAAGATGTGGGGGATGTTCGAGGGTGGTGAGGAGAGAACGATGAATGCCCAACTCGAGGGGAGACCGGGCTGCCCTTACCACAATGACTTCAAGAGATACCCCAACATGACTGAGCACGATCAGGAAGGTATACTTTTGCCATCAACAACAACGAAGATTTCTCAATCGGAGAATGTTCGGACAAGAGCCTTCCGATCAGTTGAGGAGCGTGACGAATATATTCGTATGATGGTGTGCAAATGCGAGGGACTATACACATTCTACAAGCTGTGGATTGCAGCGAGAATCCTCGATGTCACCAAGGACGAAATGAAGCTCCTGGTCAAGGACCGAGTGCGCCCGGTAGGTGATATTATTTTCAGATGCTTTGCACTGGCTTTCAACTGTAAGTATATATCATTCGTGAGGGATGGCCTGAACCTTGGCAAATATGGTTACGCGGTCAACGTGAGCGCCATCATCTCGGCCGTCGACCCGAACAAGTGTGACACACCTCTGCTGGATTGGTGCCTTCGGAAAGGGCGCTGGCTACCTGAGGATTACAGCAAGAAGTGTGTCCGGGCACGAGAGGCCCAGAAGAACTTGGACGAGGAGTTCCGTCGACGCACTCACAGACTGTCCATTGGGGACAGGTATGCGTAGTGAAGATGCTGATTGCGGCACGATGTGGGTTAGTCCCCATCTGTTGCTTGCGTCTCATCAACACCATTGTGATGGAACGACTTTACATCATGATATGATTTCATGTATCCAAGTTGAATGGATGTGTATATGGTTACATATTCCGACGACTATGACATTCTGGATATTCATGGATGGGACTATTACCTAATGGATGATTTCCTTTTCATTATTTATACATTGACCATGGTATCTGGAATGGCTATGATTTGCATTGATTGCTCACCGATATTTCTTTGCCGGAGATATGCAGATTGCTTACGAGCAGGCGCCTCTGGTGGACTCTTATGGCCATCCCATTTTCTATGGATGACGGCTGCGCGATGCGCAAATGCGGCAGCTGGGATGTTCACTGGTGGTCAAATGACGTGACGATTGTGTATTGTATACACCTGCATATGGGAGTGCGCTTCGATTGGTGGATGAATGTTTCACTTTCCTACAATCGAACCCGGCATGTTTCACAACGAATGAACGGTGTAGCGATAGCAAGTAAAAGAATGCACGACACGATTTCGTAGCTGAAGCCGTGGCCAGTGGAACGTTTTGTGGGGTTTGGACCGCATGATGAACAATGCGACCCAAATGGGGGATGTTAAAACCCTCTAGGCCCCGTGCCTAAATTGGGAAGCTGTTCTGAGGTCTGTGTTGGTGTTGCTTACCAAGTTCCATTGATCGCCATTTGGCTCAAGACACAATTGAGGTTCAAGATCTGATGTGTAGCTGCATTCATACGTGATCGGCATTGAGAGCGGAAAACACTTCGCTTGCGCTGCATTCGTCAGGACCACTGTTGTAACTATCATTCCTTCCCCCTTACAACGTTTACACGGGTTCGGCTATAACGGCATCGTCCGTATACACCTTTCCACGTGGTTGGTATTACAGCTGGAGGGTTCGGTGCATAGCGTCCCACGGGACGTCACCTTGCCGTCTCTTGACAATTACAAACATGTTAAAACAAATTAAACAAGATAAACACATGCACAGAGTTGCAAAGAGCTTGCCCTGCAGCAGAAGACATGTTGCCACAGGTAATTAGCAGGGAAGGGGCCGGATAAATCAATAGTTGCGACTTTCGTGCTGGAACTGCGGAAGTGTCAAGCACTTCTTCTCTCATGACAGACTAACAAGAGCCCCCCTTACATACCTCCTTACCAAGATTCGCGCTGCGTGGGGCGTGACATACCTTTAAAAAGTCATAGCCATATATAATCATCATCCGAACAATGGCATCATCCTGGCGCAATAATATTTGTACCTGTTACGGTAAAATAAGTATCTGAAAATCCCCAAACGTAAAACAAATTAAGAGGGGAAACCTGGCTTTGCAAAGAAAAGGTTTGGAGCGGGCCGCTTTTTCCATTTAGTTTGGGTTTGTGGTTCAGGGTGTTCATTTAGTTTGGGTAGGCGGTTTGGAGCGGGCCGGTTCTCCGTCTATCGGTTGCTGGTTTGGAGGGGCTGCTCGATTCATTTAGTTTGGGTTGGTAGTTTGGAGGGGGCCACTTTTTCCATTTGGTTTGGGTTGCTGGTTGGGAGGGGCCGCTTGTTTCATTTAGTTTGGGTTGATTGTACTAATTTCATGTAATTTTCGTCGGTGGTTTGGAGGGGTCCGCTTTTCCATTTGATGGTTTGGGGGGGGGGCGGTTTTCCATTTCTTTGGGTTGCTGGTTTGGAGGGGCCGTTTGTTTCATTTAGTTTGGGTTCGTTGTGTGGAGAGGCCGCTTGTTTCATTTAGTTTGGGTTGGTTGTGTGGACGGGCCGCTTTTTCAATCTAGTGTGGGTTGATGGTTCTAGCTTTATTCAATTTTCGTTGTTGGTTGGGAGGGGGCCGGTTTTCCATTAGTTTCGGTTGCTGGTTTGCAGGGACTGATTGATGTATTTAGTTTGGGTTGGTAGTTTGGAGGGCTCCGCTTTTTTCATTTGGTTTGGGTTGATGTTTGGAGGGGCCGCCAAAAGTTTCTTTACCTGGGGAGTCAAAAAGTTCAAAAAGTTCAAAATACCGAGCCCCAAACGTGATGTTTCTTTACTTGGGGGGTTCAAACAAAGCAAAAAATCAAAATCCCGAGTCCCAAAAGTGATGTTTCTTTACCTGGGGGGTTCAAAAAGAAAAATATCAAATGCATGTTTTTGCACAGTTGGTTTTTTTTCTGGGCCTGTCACTGGCCTGCTTGGTCGGCCAGCTGCTTTTCATGGAGTGGGACGTCTTCAGTACAGCTGCCCATTTGCTTGTTGTCTCTAGCTGCCATTTTTTTTGGTGACGGCGGATTTGTTTCAGGGCCGGTCACTGGCCTGCATGGCCTGCTTTTCACGGAGTGGGATTTCTTCAGTAGAGCTTCCCATTTGCTTGTTGTCTCTAGCTGCCATTTTTTTTGGTGAAGGTGGGTATTTTTCAGGGCCTGTCACTGGCCTGCTTGGTCGGCCTGCTGCTTTTCTTGAAGTGGGATTTTTCCATTGGGCTTCTAGTTTGCTTGCTGTCTCTAGCTGCCTTTTTTTTGTGAAGGTGGGTTTTTTCAGGGCCTTTCACTGGCCTGCTTGGTCGACGCTGGCCTTAGAAACGCTTGGGAAACGGTTGGAAAAACCCAACGTGCCCCGACTACAGTTTTTCCCTCGTTGTTTTTAGGCGGTGTGTTGCTGGGGATGCTGGGGGCTGTTGCTTTTGCTTGTTGTGTGTGTGTGGCTGTCACTGGCCTGCTTGGTCGGGTTGCTGCTTTTCGTGAAGTTGGATTTTCCCATTAGGTTTCTAGTTTGGTTGTTGTGTGTGCCTGCCTTGTTTTCTCTGCGCAGCAGGGCTTTTCACTGGCCTGCTTGGTCGGCCTGCCGCTTTTCGTGAAATGGTTCTCTTTATTTTTTTTTTTTTTTTTTTTTTTTTTTTGTTTTTTTTTTTTTTTTTTTTTTTTTTTTTGTTTTTTTTTTTTATTTTTTTTTTTTTTTTTTTTTTTTTTTTTTTTTTTTTTTTTTTTTTTTTTTTTTTTTTTTTTTTTTTTTTTTTTTTTTTATTTTTTATTTTTTTTTTTTTGTTTTTTTTTTTTTTTTTTTTTTTTTTTTTTTTTTTTTTTTAGTCTCTTTTTTTTTTTTTTTCTTTTTTTTATTTTTTTTTTTTTTTTTTTTTTTTTTTTTTTTTTTTTTTTTTTGTTGTTTTGTTTTATTTTTTTTTTTTTTTTTTTTTTTTTTTTTTTTTTTAGTAGAGCTTCTTTTTGTTTGCTGTCTGGTGGCTGCATTGTTTTGTGAAGCTGGACCCTTTTCGGGACTGTACGTTGGCTCTGCTTGGTAGCGGGCCTGTGCTTTTGGTGAAGTGGGACTTTTTTTGGAAGGCATCATCACAATACAGCTGCTGTGGTCTCGTAATAGTAGCAATGTCCTTTTGCTTGAAAAGCACATATGGCTCGCTATCTAAACTGGCAAACCCCAATGAAAAACGACTGAAAAAGGTAAAAACAGATTAAAACAAATACAAAACGATTAATTAAACAAATAAAAAAAGATAAACAAAGATAAAACAAAAAAATATACTATCTTTTAATATCTTCCATATCTTTTAGTAGAGAATATGTGAAAACTTATTATCTTTTACTTTCCCGAGTAGCTACTCCTAAGTCTACTATAAGTCCGCCGGAACATAGCCAAACAAATCTAAGATAAACATAGGTTAATCACCTGATAAACAGACTTATGTCTGACATACTATCCTCTATTTCCAAGCTATCTGACTGCGAGCCTTCTTAGTACTGACAACTTGGTACAATTCTATGCGACTTTTACGCGGCGTATGTATTGTTCAATGATTGTTGCGTATAAAAACCGTTTTACGCATAACCTATGCATAACTTCTGCATAACTTCTGCATAGCTTCTGCATAACTTCTGCATAGGATTTGTTTTATGCAGCCTATGTCACTGACAAAACAACTGCTGCATATATGCAGAAGTTGCCCTACTAAAATCAGTATTACTTCTGCATATATGCAGAAGTTATGCAGCCTATAAGTTATGCAGAAGTTATGCAGAAGTTATGCAGAAGTTATGCAGAAGTTATGCAGAAGTTATGCAGAAGTTATGCAGAAGTTATGCATGTGTGCCCTCAGGTTTTGCATATTCCACACTTTATGCACACATAGTCACATAGTGTTATAAAAAAAACGATTTGGGTTTGAGGAGCTGTTTTTTCAGGCCGACACCTGATGACATCATCAAGACCGCACTGTCAGAGGACGCGGTCATGACACCCTACCAATGGAAAAATCCCACTTCAAGAAAAGCAGCAGGCCGAGCAAGCAGGCCAGTGACAAGCCCTGAAAAAACCAACTGCACAAAAAAAACTGGCAGCCACACACACAACAAGCAAACTAGAAGCCCAATGGAAAAATGCTTTTCAAGAAAAGCAGCAGGCCGACCAAGCAGGCCAGTGACAGGCCCTGAAAAAACCCACCTTCACCAAAAAAAGGCAGCTAGAGACAACAAGCAAACTAGAAGCCCAATGGAAAAAATCCTACTTCAAGAAAAGCAGCAGGCCGACCAAGCAGGCCAGTGACAGGCCCTGGAAACGGTTGGAAAAAAACTGTAGTCAGGCCCAACGTGCCCCGACTACAGTTTTTCCATCGGTTTTTTTTTGGCGGTGTGTTGCTGGGGATGCTGGGAGTTGTTGCTGGTGATGCTGGGGGTGTTGCTGGCGCCGCTGGCCTTAAAAACGCGAGGGAAAAACTGTAGTCAGGCCCAACTTGCCCCGACTACAGTTTTTCCATAATTTGTTCAGTGGTGTGTTGCTGGGGATGCTGGGGGTGTTGCTGGCTGCTTTTCATGGAGTGGGATGTCTTCAGTAGAGCTTCCCATTTGCTTGTTGTCTATAGCTGCCATTTATTTGGGGGAAGGTGCATTTGTTTCCAAGCGTTTTATGGCCAGCGTCCCCAGCATCACCAGCAACACCCCCAGCATCCCCAGCAACACACCGCTAAAAAACATGATGGAACAACTGTAGTCGGGGCACGTTGGGCCTGACTACAGTTTTTCCCTCGCGTTTTTAAGGCCAGCGGCGCCAGCAACACCCAGCATCACCGGCAAAACCCCCAGCAGGCCCCAGCATCCCCAGCAACACACCGCCTAAATCATGAAGGTAAAACTGTAGTTGGGATACGTTGGGCCTGACTACAGTTTTCCCCTAGTGGTTTGTAAAGTTTGTGAACAGATTTTGCGAACAATGGTGGCTGGTCGAAAAGTCTGCAAATTGCTCAAAAGATGTTGAACAGATTCTGAACTGACAGCAAGTTTGCAAGTTGGTGAAAGGTGGCAATAAGATTGTGAACAGATTGAGTTGGTAAGTGTTTGGCAAGTTTGGAAATGTTGGCAAATGTGCGATTTGTTGCAAGCTGGTGAAACACGTGAAACAATGGTGAACTGACAAACAAACATGAACGTTTGTGAAAATATAGCAAACTGCTGGACATTTGACAAGTTTGCAAAATGTTGGCGAACTTGCGAACATTTGGCTAGTTGGCGAGCAAATGGTGGACAGATTGTGAGTTGGTAAAAAGATTGTGGAAAGATGGTGAACTGGCTCGCTTATACCGGGGTTGCCTGAAACACTGAAGGGGGGGTCAACGCACCTCCTGCTCCAGGCGCACCCGTGCCCTGGAAGGAGTGCCACTTTCAGCAATCCCGGTAAAAAGAACTGCGGCCGCTTCGGACTTGCCTTGTTCTTTTGGGTGGTCTTGTTTGGGTTCAAGCTAGGAGCAGTGCAACTTGCCTTAACGCTTAGGGTTTTCTTTTCCCCTGTGTTTAGGGCATGTTGTGAATCTACCTACGCGGTGGCCGTTTTGCTCCTAGCCTTGACCCAAACTTGCTGTTTCATTTGAAACCCACCCACCCACCCTGCTCTGCCTTTTACAAGGCTCTGCAAAGAGATGTTGCAAACTCTGCACTTCAGTTCATGGTCTCCGGACCAATTGGTCTCCGGACCGCTCACGGTCTCCACTTGGTCTCCGGACCGCTCATGGTCTCCGGATCATGCAGGTTTGGGCAGAGCTGCAGCTTGCCCTTTCCTGACCACAGACCCCGGTCTGCTGGTTGGGCGTGGGCACGCTTGCCACGCCATGCACGCACTGCATACATTTGCAAGGACACGCGTTGTCTTGCAATAGATTTTCACGGGGGGTCAACGCACCTCCTGCTCCAGGCGCACCCGTGCCCTGGAAGCAGTGCCACTTTCAGCAATCCCGGTAAAAAGAACTGCGGCCGCTTCGGACTTGCCTTGTTCTTTTGGGTGGTCTTGTTTGGGTTCAAGCTAGGAGCAGTGCAACTTGCCTTAACCTTCCATTTTATATAGTCTTGGATGAAAATCAAGTGTAGACCTACTGTGAGGTATCTACCATTGCATGTACAACCTTTGTGCCCTGAATGAAAGTGTTCTTGTTTCGGGGCCCCTGGAAGTCTCTCAGCACAGCCGGATTGGGTTGGGCTGCTTGGGCTGGAGAAATGCTTCCTGACAAGCAGTTCATACATCTGGCACAAATAGTTGTCAGAAGGGCGTTGAGCAAAATGAGTTACATGTTTCATTGACAAGAGTGTACTACAACAAGTACACACACACTGTATCGGATAGCGTCTATAAAATTGACTATCGGGGGCTGCATTCAAGTTTGAAAACTACTGAAGTGAAAAGAAGTGTTCGAGTATTTTTGTGTGTGTGTGTGCGTAGGTTGCGCGGGCGATTCCATGTGATTGATCCATGTCTATTCGATGTTCCCGGCAGCGTTTCTTGTTGTGACCAGGTCGCAATCCTCAAGGCGACGACCGAGATTCTCCTGCCAACGAGGACGTAGGGCCCTTGTTGGTGACCGGAGACGTGAACAGAGGGTAAGATACCCATTGATGTGCGTCCATTTGCAATGTCAGGAACTGCGATGTTGACGGCAGGGTTTCCCGCCAGTTTGCAGCTCAGGCGCAAAGTAAGTCCCTCAGTCCGTTGATTCGTGGTTCGTATCATGTCGCGCGCAGATAGCGAGACTGATACAGCAGCATCAGAGCAGGAGGTGCAACAGCAGGGTCCAGACTTGAAGCTGGTTTCAGATGCCCAGCTAGTAGTCCACTTCGACCCTGCAAAAAGCTGACAAGATGTTTTCATCTATGATGGACCCGAACAATGAAGACACCAAGAAGCTGGTTGAAAGCCTTTTCCATGACCCCATGAAGCAAATCACACAGAAGGCGTTGGAAACTATTCAGGCGCTCGACCTTCGAAATGCAGAGGAGGCAAAAGTGCAGATGGAGACCGTGAGCAAGTTTCTGAAGTTGCAGGCTGAAGTGCGGGAGTCTGCCTTGGACCATGTCTATGAAGCGATGCAGAGACAAATCGACCACTTCTCCATGTCAGTTGATACATACAACCTGAAGATGAAGCAGACTGTGGAGCAGACCCTTGAGCTCTACCAGAAGCGCATCAACACCGAGATTTTGGTCAGGCAACAAGTCTTGACTCAAAAGAAGGCGGAGCACGCGGCCATGCTGGAGGCACACGCGGAGGAAGCCAAGGTCAAGGCACAGGCAATGACCACAGTGAGCAAGGTTCAGACCGAAGTATCTGCACGAAAGTTGCAGCAGCAGAAGGCAAAAGATGAACGTCTGCATGACAAAGAGATGAAGGCGCTGGAACGCTTGAGCATGAAGATGAATCAAGAGCTGCAGAGGGACCTGAATGACTTGGAGACCAAAGCTCGCAGGGGAAAGATCGGGCAGGATGAGCGGGCGGCCATCAATTCAGAACTCAAAATTGAGCTGGACAGGCGGGGGGCGGTGGCCGCAGCGGGTTGCGTATCAAACATGATCGGGCACAGTTTCTCGGTTTTAGACGACTGGAGTCCTTCTGAAAGATGGTCCTTGGAGTCCATCATGTCCCGACCACACAGACAAGTCTCGTTTGCCACTCTCGATTGAGTTCAGTAGAGCTTTTGGGGATTAGAATGTGTTGTTCCTTCCATGCAAAGTCACTGAGTCCCGGTGACCTTGGGTTGCTGCTCCTCCCTGTTTTGCCACAGGTACAACCAAGAGTTCGCGTTGGCCAAGACGGCGATGGCCGATGCTTTGACGAAGGGCCGTGCCTGCCACATCGAGAGCACTGCCCCGAAGATTGATTGGGGCCCACCGGCTCGGGTCGTCCCTGGTTACACTCAATGGCATTATGGATAGAGACCCAGGCCAACTCGCCAATAAAAACTATGCAAAGGAGAGATATTGATGCACCTAATACAAGGATAGACAATGAAGGTTGGTGATACCAGCGAGTGGTCTGGAACACGGTGTGGCCCGTTGCCATGTGCATCTTGATATCTTTTTTGATAATCGTTGAGGTGTTTTTTGCTTTGCAACGGGCGACCGGTATTTGGACAGAACCCGGCGAGTCGCCGGCGAGCCGTGGCAATCGGGCGCAATACAGTGGCGCTCGAATTGGTTGCTCGAAAAGATCAGCTGCAGTTCAGAGAAAGGAGTTGTTTGAGACCAAAGCTTTGTAGACTCACACCAGGAAACTTGGAATGAAGGACTCGAATCTGCAGAATGAACGTTCGGTGACACTTTCACTCAGGGCACAGAGGTTGTACATGCAACGGTAGATGCCATGGCGACCGGTCAAAACAAGGTCCCTCCCCTGGAAAAGGCCCTGCAAAGAGCTGCCCCTGTCAGCTGGCGAAGCTGTTCAGCTCGATGCCGACATTCCCTCCAAGAGGCTAAGCCAGGCCCACGTACTGGTTGGAGGCTGTCAGCATGGCAGGTCCAGCCTCAGAAGAACCCTTTATTTGCGTGAATTAATAACTTACCCCATGCATCTTCGCCAAACAAACCCAACAAGGCTCAGGCAAAACCTCATCCAAATACGCAGCGAATATATTAAACTTCAAATAGCCAGTACACGAGCCCACAAGCCGCTACTCCAGGTCAGCACACAATTCATGTCCAAACAGCTTATGTACCCTGTCACCCTGTCCATCAAACATCAGGCCCATCTTAGAGGAAACACATTCAATCACGAAATCCTGCCATTGTCAGCCACACCACTGTTGAAAAAGGAAACTGCTGCCGGATCGTCTGGTCATGTTGCGGGATTCCCGCGGCAGGCAGGAGGTGACCCTAGCTTTTGCAGGAAGTTTGAGTGGAACAGGAAGTTTCCTGGCCAGAGACGGGCCATGCTTGTTCTTTGTTCTGGATTGCGATGTTTGTGTTGGGGCGATTCCTGGGGATAGTCCTGAAGGCTTGCGGAGGGGATGTGCACGTTGCATGAGGTCGGGCATAGAGAGCGAGCCGTTCTTCGCGCATACGTCCCGGCACTCAGCTCTTGGCATGTTTGCAGCCAGAGTCGTGGACTTTCTTTGTGGCCGTGCTGCAAGTTGAAGGGAGCTGAGTTTATGACATTTCCTTTGGAAGCAGCAGCCGTTTGGTAGACCTTGGCTGCTGCTAATGGCAGAGAGCTCTGAGCAACCCGCGACGCCCACGTCGTCCGATGAGAAACGCATCCCCTGCAGCCCTGCCCTTAGTTGATCAGGACGGCCCGAAGTCAAGCAGCTGGCGTGTCACGGCTGTTTAAGTTTACGCGTGAAAGTTGGCAAGGAGTTCCTGCGACGTGCCACGTTTTGCCATGCAGCCACAAATGGGTGTGGGTCAAATTTCAACGATGAGGGGACCGCACATTTTAGTCTATGTTTCCATTTACCTATTTTTGACCCACAGCCAAATGGCAAGCGCCCAACAAATTGGCTGATCACGTTGTTTGCTTTGGACCAAGGCTGGCAGTACCTCTCAGTCTGCATCCTTGTGCCCCTGAGTTGCGGGGGCATCAATGGAGCACCCTGGGCAGGCAGATGGGAGGTTTGTGTTGCTTCCTTTGTCGGTAACATCCGGAACAGCCGTCACACGACTTTACTGACTCTAATGGCCATGGTATGTATGGACGCCTGCAAAAGACAATGCGGTCTGCTTTCTAATTACAGCGCATGAAGGGGCACGTGTACTCTTAGTTGCAATGTGGCCAATTAGAAGGGAGAAGGTTCTAATTGCAATCGTGAATAAACATAATAAACAACACGAAAGCATTGTGTTGGTGTTTGCAGAGTGTGCTTGGACGGGTTGCTCATGATTTGTCTGCAAGCTTGTTGGCCAGTGCTTGCGCAGTCAGTACAAGTAACTTCAGCACGCAGATTTAGCAGCCGGCTGAACACGGCGGCCAACATGTGCAACGTGCCCCGGACTCAAGCAAAACAAGTGCCCGCTATTTCTTTTTGGACGTGGACACGGCTCCGAGGGTCGGAGTCGATTTGGCAACAAAATATATAACCAACTTGTAAAACTCAGGAACGGATAGTGAAACTCTGCAGAAGTCTGCTGGCCAGCTTGTGTTCCACGTCGCCCGGTCCATCCTGTGCGCGCGCAGAGCACGTTAAGACCTACATGAAAACTCCAAGCCCAACCCCGTAGCATCCTAAGCAAAAACCCTAAAACCGACGGCCGAAACAGAACACCCAAAAGCATTAAACAAGGAGATCGCCTTAAACCTAAACACCAAACATCGTAAACTTAAGACCTACAACCCTCTACACAATTTCCAGACACTTAGCTGCCAAAGGCGGTCGTTTGGTGTGCTCGCCGCTGGTGCGCCCCCTCTGACTGCGCTTCTGAGCTTCCAACAGCCCCACGTGTTGCCTCTTTGCTCACTGACTTTGGGCTGATCAAACTTCAAGCTTTGGGTTGGTCGACAATCGAATGTCGGATTGATGAACGTTTGAAGACTTGTGGTGGTTTCCGTTTTGCGACACGTGGAGTTTGGATGGATTCGCGTGCTCCTGCTGTGGCGCAAGCGCGAATTTGCTTAAAGCTATAGACCCCAGACGGTTGCCAAGCCTGTGACAAACCCTCCCATTGAAACTTCTGTGCCGGACACCCCCGTGTTCATTCTGAGTAGCTGTGCCCTACTTGAAAAACCATGTTTGTGACCTCGTTGTGTTTGATGGCAGGCGCCTCTTCAAGGATCTTTCCTTTATCGCCATAGGCCTTGGTTCCACACAGACTGCCTCTTCTCATGGATGTTTTGAATGTTTTGCACAAGTGCTTTTTGAATCAAACACGTCTAGACTCTATTCTGCAATGGATGTCATGCGCTCCGTGCTGTTTTCCACGTCTGTGCGCTTGCTTGAGCGCTCACTCGTTCCTACATGTAAGCAGCCCGCAGGATGGCCTTATCACTCACTGACTTGCACGTGGCTGTGTTATATGAAGACAACTCTCGCGTCAAAGCACATCTGGCTCATGTGGAGACGTCAGATTCTGAAGCATGATAGCCTTGAGAGTTGCCAGAGCGCGTTCTCAGCGAATGCTGAAGCTGAACACCCCAGTGAAGCAAAGCAGCGGGCGGCTCCACATGCCGAAACATCAGAAAGATCGAAGACCGCCTTTGGCCCCTCCCCCGCATTGCCTACACCCGAGACCGCTGCTTTTTTAGGCTCGCATTTTGTGAATCAGGCTGATTCCCAGCTGTTGCGCCCTGAATTTCTCACTGGCACTTGTACCAGCCTTTGGGTGTTGAACCCTTCTCAAGCAGGACATGCTTCAATCCGTGCAAGACATTAAGCGCAAGAAGTTGTGGATCCATTTCGTGCCAACTCTCAGAATACGTGGAGAGCCAAACAAAATTGTTAGAAAGCCGCATTGCCAGATGACTGTTGGAAAACGTAAGGAGGGAGAAGACAGGACAGGGAAGCTCACGACTCACAACTTGCAGTTCTAACCGACTGATGCCAGTTGTTGTGCTAGCCATTTTGCGCAGACTTGTTACATCAATGACTCTTCCCTTTTGTCTTAAGCCCACACGATGGACTTGGATGCGCTTGGTGTCTTTTTTCCGGCCCGTATGCAAGGTGGCCTTGACTCGTGTCGTACGCTTGTGTGACAGGCATCACCCTCCACTTCAATGCCATGGGCTGGGATCTCTGGAAGATCGGCCTCGTCTCCCTGCTGGGCTTCGGGAGCGGGAGAATTTGTTTGGGACTTGGGGAGGGGCAGGACTCCGTAGGACTCCGTGGGCCAGGACTTTGCGGAATGGAGGGTTCCTGCAGGTCGAAACTTGGAGCACGAAAACCGTGGGCAAGTTGCAAGTTAGCGCGCCCCTGCCCGGCCCATGGCCGGTCTGAACCCTTGGCCCCAGGCCGTGGGACATGATGTCGAGCTTTTGAGCTAATTTTCTGACTCGGGTGTGGGTCAGTATTAAATCAGAGGACCGCAGATTTTAGTCCATGTTTGCATTTACCAGGGTTCCGTTTTGGGTACCTATTGACCCATAGCCATTAAGTCAGGAAGGTTCCGGAGTGATTTTGCAGAGAGCCCAAGTGGATCCACAGGGTCAGGCTCGTCTTGGCATCCTTTTTTTTGCGGCTCTTTCGGGGGTGAAGGAGCCGGGCCTTCATCGCGGTGCTGCTGGGCAAAGTGGGCCACCTCGTTACTCTGCTGTTGGCCGTCATGCACCTGGCCTGTGCCCTGGCTGGGCTGTGCCCTGGCCGCAGGTCGTGTCACGGGCATCTCATGTGTGTGGTTCGCTGGTTGCTCCTTTTGAGGCGAAAACTGCCCGGGCCCACCTGGGCCCTGTTTCGTTTCTCCCTGTTCCGTCCCTCAAACTGAGCAGTCATCGCAGGTGTCCGGGATCCAGGAGGCATTTCCTAGATTCCATTACAGCCAAGATCTATGGGAAAGGTTGATACGCCCAAATTGAAACTCTTCCTGGACGTGAAAGGCAGAGGGCAGAATGGTCTCAGATGCTTGCTGTTGGTTGGGTTCACGTTGGTCCCATTTGCCACACGCCCCTTTGGCCTTTTGGCCCCTTTGGCCCTTTGGCAATTTTCCGCATTGGCTCCTGGGATCTGGTCTCCTTGGGCGCTTCAAGGATCTTCCCCGAGAACGAGGCGGCGGTGTTGATCCAGTTGTTGGGCATCGTGGCCTTCGACGTTTTTGTTGCCGCCGCTTCGGCAGTGGAAAGACTATCTGAAACTGCACCCATTACAAACGCAGCGGGGGAGTCTGAGTGATCGTCCTTTGAGAAAGGGTCCCCAGCGACACCAACAGAAGCCAGGTTTCCAACGGAATCCAAGGTTGATATGCCCTTAATTCTTGAGGCTGCGATGCTTGCTTGGTTGGACTCTGATGTCATGGGGCCAAGTACTGTCAACATGCCTGCGCTTGAAACATATCTCTCTCGGGGGCCATTTTGGCTCAAGTGGTTACCCTCGGTTCTCGAAGATTTACCCTCGGTTCTCTGTGTCTTGCTTTCAGCCATGTCTAAGGACATGGATGTGGATTTTCCCAAAGTGCAGACTGATGACTCTCAGGACGCCTGGAGGACGGCTCTTTGCAGAGAAGGACCTCCTGGATCTGCGTGGACACGGAGGACTTCTGCGGCCCGACCACCGCTGAACTGCCTTGCCAGTTCAGGTTGGCCTTCGGCTTTGTTTTCGAGCCGAGACGGCTGGGATTTCGGAGGAGTGGGAGGAGTGCTTTTTTGACTTTTTCCGCGCCATGCTCCATTCGCGGCGGCGCTTGCGTTGAAATCGCAGAAGTGGGGTATGAGAACCGCCCCTCGGTTTTTGGACTACTTGTGCCACTCGCTCGGCTCATGCTTGACTGGCTTGGCCCAACGCGTTGAAAGTTGCGTCCGCTGCTGAGGAAGAACAGGCTGACGCGTGGCGCTTTTTGCTAATGAGAATGACGTACGTCTTGACGTCGAGGGCTTGGACTTGGACGCGAGAACTGGTTCGAGCAAGGCGCCGTCGACGCAACAAAGAACAGCAGAGTCAACCTAGGAAGTATGAGTTAGGTATGAATTCAGCAACGAGCTTGTCACCCAAAACGACCAGGACTAAAAGCAAGACGATGTTGAGTTTCTTGCCATTTGTGGCGCACACATCCTGCGTTTTGCAGGGCAGTTCCGCCCAGTTGTTCGTTGGTGCGCGCTCGCAGTGCGGGGACGGAATCCTCTGCAGCTAAATGCTTGCAAAATGCGCTACAATGATCTTTGGTTGGCTTTTGGAAACCAGTTTGCTTTGATGCTCGGAAATTGGCACAGGGCTGCAGGTGCCTGCCCGGTGTATGCTTCAACGTTTGCATGGGCGCTCAGTTTTCTCAAGCGCCCGGCATCCAGGTATAGCGGCATGTATCAATTTTGCACGTTTTTGCACTACCCTCAGTTTCGAGGTTTGATGCCACGCGGACCATCTCCCCACTCCACTTTTTGGCTTTGGCGGATTATGTTTTGTGCGCCAGCTGTTTGTCATTTCCATATTGATCTGTGGACACGCATTAACCGGGGGTCCACACAGTTTGCATCTGCAGAGACGAGGTGGAGCGGCTGGCTTTTGCGACCTACAAGCACTCCAGAGTGCAGGCTCGGATGGGTAGAGCTCAAACAAGGCCCTTTGCAGGTGACAGGCACTCGCCCTTTTGCGGGTCTTAGGACGCCCCTCACAGGGTGACTCGCACGTTCAGGTCAATTCGGAGATCTTTACCTATCTTAGCGTATCTCATTTTGAATTGTCTTTTTCAGCTCTTGGATTTTTCTTGACGCAATTAACACCATAAGTCATACAATTGAAGCAAAATAAAGACATGACAAGCGACTGATAGGTGATAAAGAAATTACCCATAGACAAGACTGTAGATTGCGGACCCTTCCTGAGGTTACAATGCTCGATTTATACTTGGGTCTGGAGAGTCTACAAACAGGACATGCCTAACAATAAGATAAGCTGAGGAAGGGGCGAGCTTCTCCATTTCTTATTATTTTTCTCCCTTTCTCATTTCCCTTTGTCACCCAACTCGTTTCTTGGAAACAGAGGTTGGTGATGGGAGGTGGGGAGAGGAGAGAAGGGGAGCGAGGAAAAACTCACTGCCATCGCACGCTGTCCCTTCCCCCCTGAGATGTCTTCGCCTACAGCATGGAATGGTGGTTGGGTGAAAGGATGGGTTCCTTCATCCCTCACGGTCACATAGACAGAGACCCCAAATATGAAATGATTAAGGAGGAAAGAGGTCTCACTTCCCATCTCTTCACTCTGGTACCATAAGAAACGATAGATAGCCTTCTTGGCTGGGATCTATTTAATCCTGCCTCGCTTCCCTTGTTCGCGAGTGGACAGAGCGAGTGAAGAGACTCACTGCTCATGTCCCCCCTCCCACCAACCGATTCCGAGGGAGGAAGGACAGGGGCTTCTCCATCTACCCGTCTCTTCCTTTCACACATTCTCAATTTGTAGTTAAATATTTCTAAATTTGAAGTCTTTCAGAGTCACAATTTACATGCTCATGAATCTATATTGTTGATCAAGAGGCGGGAAGCCGGCTACAGATTCCGAGATGAACAGGATAGAGCGACGAGGCTCTTACCTCTCTTTTTCATCTCCCCTTATCACCCCAACTCTTTATCTTGGTCACAGAGGTCGGTGAACAAAGAGAAGCCACCCCTCCCACTCCCTCTCTTTCCCTTGTCCAGCCTGGATGTGGAGAGGGCTGCGCAGAGAGGGAGGGCAAGAGGAAGAGAGAGGGATGTACGAAGGATATGGAAACAGATGCAGCCCGGACCACTTGCTGCTTTTTGCACTCGAGACACTAGTCAAACCAATGAACTGACATGTTGCGAACAATCAATATGAATGAACACGGTATGGTCAGGATGTTTTCTTTTACCGCTCATGCTGTTTGAGCCACTCCGGAACCAAGAGGGAGCGCTCCGAGGACGCTACAAAACAAAAATTGGGCCGCAGGAGACTTGAAATTCTACGGAGAGGCTTACGGAAAGATTACGGAAAGGCAAACCTCTAGTTTCAGAGGTCGATGTTAGATTTTTTGAACTTTAGAATTCTAGATGCCCAGGAAGGGCCAGGGTCGAGTTTTTAGGTTTGTTTAGATTGGGGAATTTTGGAATTTAATTCAATCAACTAGAGGACGATTGGCCCGAAAGCATTTTTCCACAGGTGCTCATCCAGCCGCGGAGACACCTTTTTACATCGCTGCGGCGAGCGTGTCTGCGCGCGGCGATGCTCAGTGTGTATGGTCACATGAGAGCTCCATCTCATCATCCTACTTTCCTCTCGAACTGCGCCGCGCGATTTCTCACGAACGTGGTCTGCGCAAGCTGCATTGTTCCAGGCTGCTGCGCGCAAGTTGCTCTCTGCAAGCTAAGTGCTCTGTGCAAGTTGCTCTGCGCAAGTGCTCTGAGCAAGTTGCTCTGCGCAAGTGCTCTGCGCAAATGCTCTGCGCCAGTTGCTCCGCGCAAGCGCTTTGCGCATGTGCTCTGCGCAAGTTGGTCTGTGCAAGTTGCTCTGCGCCTGCTCTGTGCAAGTTGCTCTGCGCAAGTGCTCTGAGCAAGTTGCTCTGCGCAAGGGCTCTGCGCCAGTTGCTCCGTGCAAGCGCTTTGCGCATGTGCTCTGTGCAAGTTGGTCTGTGCAAGTTGCTCTGCGCAAGTGCTTTGTGCAATTGCTCTGCGCAAGTTGCTCTGCGCAAGTGACTCTGCGCAAGTTGCTCTGCGCAAGTGCTGCCGGAGCTGCGGGGGTGTGCTCCGCGTACAACGTTTGTACTTAAAAGTTGCGATTCTCCAGCCGGAGCTGCGGGGGTATGCTCCGCGTACTACGTTTGTACTTAAAAGTTGCGATTTTCCAGCCTGAGCTGCGGGAGCACGCTCCGCATACTGCGTCTGTACTTAAAAATTGTGATTTTCCACCCAGAGCTGCAGGAGCACGCTCCGTGTACTACGTTTGTACTTAAAAGTTGCGATTTTCAAGCCGGAGCTGCGGGGGTGTGCTCCGCGTACTACGTTTGTACTTAAAAGTTGCGATTTTCCAGCCTGAGCTGCGGGAGCACGCCCCGCACACTACGTCTGTACTTAAAAGTTACGATTTTCCAGCCGGAGCTGCAGGAGCACGCTCCGCGTACTACGTTTGTACTTAAAAGCTGCGATTTTCAAGCCGGAGCTGCCGCGGACCAGGGGGGAATCAAACCCGCGACCGCGGGATTGCGAAAGCAGGCGCGCAAACCACGAGACAACTTCCAACGGCCGTTTCGCGAGCAAGAATATTGCACGGCGCCACAGCGAGAGCGCTTCGACACGCACAATCTCCGCAGAGGGTTCGCCGAGACTAAGACAAATTCGCACGGCGCCACAGCGAGAGCGCTTCGACGCGCACGATCTCCGCAGAGGGTCGCGCGCGCATGCTAAAAATCGTAAAAAGTCTGCAGTTTTTGAACCTCGACCACGCGAATCTCCGCAGAGGGTCGCGCGCGGCCAGCAGAAATCGTAAAAAGTCCTCACTTTTTGAACCTCGACCACGCGAATCTCCGCAGAGGGTCGCGCGCGCATGCTAAAAATCGTAAAAAGTCCTCAGTTTTTGAACCTCGACCACGCGAATCTCCGCAGAGGGTCGCGCGCGCATGCTAAAAAGCGTAAAAAGTCCTCAGTTTTTGAACCTCGACCATGCGAATCTCCGCAGAGGGTCGCGCGCGCACCGCAGAAATCGTAAAAAGTCCTCAGTTTTTGAACCTCGACCACGCGAATCTCCGCAGAGGGTCGCGCGCAGCCAGCAGAAATCGTAAAAAGTCCCCAGTTTTTGAACCTCGACCATGCGAATCTCCGCAGAGGGTCGCGCGCGGCCAGCAGAAATCGTAAAAAGTCCTCAGTTTTTGAACCTCGACCACGCGAATCTCCGCAGAGGGTCGCAATCCCGAGCGACGATCAAACTCCCGCCCCGGCGCCTTAGAAACCTAAACTAACTTACATCGCTGCTAACGCCGAAGCTCTAAGCTCTACCTAACCTTGGCTCTATGTAACTTGGCTCTATGTAACTTGGCTCTATGTAACTTGGCTCTATGTAACTTGGCTCTATGTAACTTGGCTCTATGTAACTTGGCTCTATGTAACTTGGCTCTATGTAACATGGCTCTATGTAACTTGGCTCTATGTAACTTGGCTCTATGTAAATTGGCTCTATGTAACTTGGCTCTATGTAACTTGGCTCTATGTAACTTGGCTCTATGTAACTTGGCTCTATGTAACTTGGCTCTATGTAACTTGGCTCTATGTAACTTGGCTCTATGTAAGTTGGCTCTATGTAACTTGGCTCTATGTAACTTGGCTCTATGTAACTTGGCTCTATGTAACTTGGCTCTATGTAACTTGGCTCTATGTAACTTGGCTCTATGTAACTTGGCTCTATGTAACTTGGCTCTATGTAACTTGGCTCTAGGTAACTTGGCTCTAGGTAACTTGGCTCTAGGTAACTTGGCTCTAGGTAACTTGGCTCTATGTAACTTGGCTCTATGTAACTTGGCTCTATGTAACTTGGCTCTATGTAACTTGGCTCTATGTAACTTGGCTCTATGTAACTTGGCTCTATGTAACTTGTCCAAGGGCTCCGCACGGAAGAACCCTTCGCGATGCTTTCGGGAATTCTGAAAATTTCAGTTCAGGGGTCCGCTTTTTTTCTTTGTCAATTCTCTAGAGTTCAATTCTCACAATTTCATAACGGTTGAACATTCTAAAAAGCCTCAGCTCCTCGCTGGGCCCCCCTAGGCTGGGGCCATCTTTCAATGTAGAAGTTTTCAATCGTCCGGAAACAAAAAACAAACAAACAAACAAACACTGAGCGCCTTCTTGGTGTGGGCCAGTTGGAAGTCAGAAAGAACCGCTTAAACGCAAGTCAAAGCTACGCAGTTTGGACTCTTCAAATTCGCCTCATTAAGCCTTCGCTGTCAAAAGGCGAATGGCCGGTTCACATTATACATAAAGTCCCCTCGTCCCCCCTCCCCCCCCCCCCCCCACCCACAAAAAACGAAACGGTGCACGGCGATCTTGCAATTTCATTCCGCTTTAGTGACTAGTTTGGCGCCTTTGGGCGGAGGTCTGGGTCCGAACGCACGTGGTGGCATCCCAAACATTGTGTGTTTTATTTCAGGCAGCTTTTTTCACAGATTCCGGAAGTACAGCTTGCTTTGAACCTTTGCTCTCTGAACGGACGCAGCCTTCAGCCTAGGTGTCTTGAAACGCGCTTGTGTAAATCTACAGACGAGCTGCTTGGTCCGAGTCCGGTTCCTGCCAACTTCGGAAGCTGCGCAACAGGCCTATCTCCGTGGCCTTTGGCCACCTTCCCAGAAAAAGGAAACAAGGCCTTGGCAAGAGCCGACGTGCAAAGTGCATCGAAGGAATTCGCGTGCCTCGCCCCAGGCAACGCAGGCAACTGGCAGCGTCCTGCAGGGTGTGGTCGTATCCTACGCATTGTCATCCAGCACCAACTGCTCAATGGCGTGTGCTGTACTGCCAAAAACGAGGGTGGATGGCGTCTCCGGACATGTAACTTGCGTTTGCAGAACATGTGCCTTATTGGAATCTCGCACACTTATGGACTGAGACACGCTGATAGCATTTGGCCTCCCAGGATGGAACGCTGGGAACGGGAACACGCGGGAGCTGATTCAACATCACGCAACCACACGTAGCCAGTGGGTCTTTCTTCCCGATTCGGGATGGGAGCTCCACAAACGTACGCAAACAGTCGCTTTCGAGGCATCGGCGGTGGGCTGTACGATCTTGGTGGTTGGCGTGGCTTCTCAGTGTACCACGTGGTGGTGCAGAGTGCTCAGGCGGGAACTGAGGCCTAAGGCCGAAGGCCAACAAAGGGCACGCCACTGTGTGCACAAAAAAAACCATGAGTGCCCTGAAGAATATATCCTTTTTTAGCGCCATGAACCCAACTGCCGCGCCAGGCCTGCTCTGTCGCACCGACTGCTAGCCAAAGTAAAGCAGATACATGTAACAGTTGCTCGCGTTGTTTGATTTGCATGTTCCCTTCCTCGGCCTAAATGCGTGACCCTCTGACGTATTTTACGTTCCCCTTTGAGTTTCGAAGGGTAACGAGTTTCGGCCGCCTGGCTTCCGCCCGGCGGCAGGGGAACTCTGATCAATGTGTCGTCTTTCAGCTTGCCCGCCCGAGCAACATATTGGCGACCACAAAGATGGGTGCATAGTATCACACGTGTCCCGCATGTCCTGAGAAAAAAACACGGAACTCTTGTGTCGTTGTGCATTTGTGACTGGTGAGAAAGATACACCTCGCTTTGTTGACACGTGACTTTCCGCTTTACATGTGTACGCCTCGACCGTCGTGCTGCACAGGCAGCAGCAGTGTTGCTTGACGTGACAATGTCGCGAAAAAAAATGTAAACAGTGTCCGCAAAGCCCTCAAGCCACACAGCGGTCACATTGACCTTTGATCGCTAACCCCCTTCTTGTTGTTCGAAGCCCCTGACCAAGGACGAGGGTGCAATTGACCAAGTGGCCACCGCTTGTCTTCCATCCAATATTGTTTGGTATTGGCTTAATAATGAATTATAGCTTAGTTTGATTTTGTTCTGTGTTTGCGGCTTTCCAGACCTTCCAAGTATCCGGATGGCGCCAGTGGGTCTAGAGCATGAACTGAACCTGGAACACATGCAGCTTTCAACTTCTGAGTATTCATAAGCAAAGGTAAGGCAGACTTCAGAAGTCTTCACGGTGCCAAGCTTTGGCCACCTTGAACTGTGCAGTTCGTGGCTGTGAGTCGTTGATCTGTGTTTGTATGTGCGCTGTGCGATTTTAACAGTACATAAAAAGAAAAACAACAACTGCGTTTGGCTCATGCTTTGAGGCAGCACAGCGTCTGTAACAAACACTTGGTCGCCTGGCAAGAGAGGGCGTAGCGCAGAGGGTCAAGGAGCAGCTTTCGTTTCTGATCAGCTGGCAGGTTCTGATGTTCCTGACAGACCCTATCATTTTGGCCTCAGTGAAGGAAGCGCGGCTGCTGTGCCAAAAGCAAGCAGCCCAGGAGTCGGAGGCGCCTGGGGTCGCAGCGTGCTGAACCTCTCAATGCGGAAGCGATCATTATGCGGTTTGCGCTTAAAACCCAGCCCAAGACAAGCCGAGGCCAAACATAGCTTTCTTTGCGGCGACTCCTTGCATTTGAGGGGCTAGGCAAGGCCCAGGAAAGACGGAGAGAGGAACGAAAAGCCCGTTCGGGTAGCTTGCTTTCTGCAAACCCATCGCATCATGACGTTCATTGGAAGCACCTTTTTGAGTATGGTGATTGTTGGAATCTAGCTTGCATGGGCGCAAGACATGGGGGAGCGTGGCGATCGGAAAGCTCTGCACGAGCTGTCAACCAGTGGTCTTTGTCGCAGCACGTGTCGATCTTCCGGAATTTTGGTCTCTTCCGAACCCTCGGCGCCGGCCATTCATCACTGGCGCGTAGCAAGAAACAGGGTTGTCAAAGTGCATCTTTGAGATTCGTACAGTCGACCACATGCCCTTTTTTGAGTTGTGTGTATGTTGGATACCGGCCGAATCCAGCCCAGGGAAAACAATAGCGCCGCTGTGTTGGACACTTTGGCAGGGCGGAGTTGGAAGAGGCGTCCAGTTCGGTACCACAGTAGATCGTTTTACACACACACACACACCGTGGTTCTGTGAAGTCATTCACTCACACATCTCCCCCGGAGCAAAGCAACGCTTAAACAGCATTGACAAGCCAAGCAACGGATGCCAGGCTTTGAGTTTGGAAATGCCAGGACACTGGGAAAGCCACGCCCGAGAGCAAAAAGCTTCCGAAGGCCTGGCAGCAGGGGCACATGCGCCGCAGTCAAAGGGCCCTTGTGCTTGGGGTTGGTGTAGTCATGGACAACCGTGTCTGTTTTTAGACAGCAATGGTACGGAATCTGATTAAGGAACCCTGGCAGACAAAAAGGAGTTTTGAGCCTGGTGTGCATGGGATGAATGTGTTAATGCGGCGACATGTCCTAGTAGAAACGTCACAGAGCTACTTTGAGGTGTTCAGTTGCTGGCTTGGGTTCAGCCATGTTGCATTCAGCCGCATTGACGCCCGTCCGCTGTCTAGCTGGAGGCTGTTGGCAAGATCGTGGGGGAAAAAGCGCAAGCGTGCGTGACCTGCAGGATTTGTATTTGCCGGCCGTGTTCATCTCCGCCTTCGCAGGCTTGTCGATGCTCTCCTACCAGGCAGAGCCTTGACTTTTGGATTTCAGCGTCCCTGTTCCAGGCAGTGTGGGGATTGAAGGTCGCGCGTGAAGAAGTTCTAAAGTAGAACAAGGCCTTGCGCGAGCGTGCAGGAGCCGCTTGTAGAATGGTGGTCTTTTTTTTTTTTTAATCCACTTTGCTTCCTCATGGTGCAATTTCCTTGCATGCGCAAACAAGCTTCTAAGGGGCTTCGGCTGTTTGTGGTTCGTTCTCTGCTTAAGTGCGGGTCGGGTACATTCTCAAGATCGTTGTTAATGCCATGGAATTGCTCATTTGTATCAAGCATCTACCATCTCCAAATAGTCAGAGTCTTTGTGAGTTGGTATGAGCAGCAGAAAACCTGGACTTGGTGCGCTTGCTCAGGGTGCTGCGCGAGTGGCCGCGTGGCCAGCGCGCAGATTGGTGCATCAAAACGAGCAGCAACAAAGACCCGAGGCCGAACCGTCTAACATCAACTGTTTTATCGCTGTTCCAGCAGGCTGTGCAAAGAGGAACTTGGAGCATCCAATGGTGTCCGTTGAGCCTGGAATTTGCAAACGACGCCGTCTGATTTCTCGTGTTGAACATGGTGCGCTTTGGCGAGAGTTTAGCCGCAGTTCCGCCGCGATCTGGCGAGAGCCGCCGCGATTTGTTGGCCTGGCTGTGGTTGGCATCGTCAGATGCCGTGTGCGCCAAAAGGTGTCCGACGCGTGTCGTTGGATTGCCTAAGAAAGGAGCAAAGGCAAACAGCCTGCAGGCTCGGAGCCGTTTGGTTGTTTCCCAATGCCTCGCTTGGTGGATGCCTGGGTCCGGAGTATTACGTAAGAACCAACGTGTCCTGTTCCAGCGGAGCTCGCAGGTCTAGCCAACGTGTTCTAATTGAGCATCCTTCCATGACGCACTCATCTCACAGCCCCAGTTGATCCCGCATGCGCCCTTGCTATCACCGTGCCGCTTGTATTCCCTCGCGAGGCCTTCCGAGATTTAACCCAAAACGAAACCGCTTGTTCGCGCATGAGGCGTCGCCATGGGCCGGAGGCATCGCAAAGCAAGCAAACAGTGAAGATCCTGAAGAAACATACGCTCAAATGTGCTGCCTGGGCAGGAGTTTGCAGAACTGTTTTGCTGATTCTCCAAGCACACTTGCTTATCCACGCGGCGCGCCAATTCGCATTTTCCGTGAGCACTTTTGTTGTGTCCGACAGCGGTGCAGAAATTGTTTTGTCTCAGCCGTGTCAGCACATGTACCAACCCAAAAAGCACTGGCTGTCCCTCGCCCTTGCCGAGCCCGGCGCGCGCGCGCGCGCGCGCGTGTCGCACTGGCACCCCGAAAGCGTATGCCGCGCCAAGATGTGCAATGCTTGTTTCCCGTGACGAGTTTACAATGTGTCAGCGCGGTTGAACCTATACGCATCCAAGCCGTTGTGACCCGTAATATCTATGTGATCCGTTTCCCCCGCAAATGATAAAGAATAGTTTTCTCGCAACAAACACCAGGTCCTACTAGGAACTTCCACCTTCGGTCCCTTATCGAAACGTGACCCCTCTTGCCAAGGAAAAACCAGCGTTACACTAAATTCAGGAGCTTCAATGGATTCGGCTCAGCTTTGTGCATTTTAGGGTGGGTGCACATTTTTTTGGAGAGCTTTTGGAGGTTACTAAAAGTAACAGCCGGGCTGTCAGGAGTTTAGTGATGTGGTGACGCATGTGGATACTTTGGAACCATGGACAGGTCAGTTTGACTAACCCATCACAGCCACAAGGGCAAGAAGTGCAGCGCAAGTCCAAGTGAAATGCCAGACTCGTATGCGTGCGGTAACCGCGCAGATGCGAGCGCAAGTGTTAGATCGTGTTGACATGGTTGATAGACACGCCCAAGAAGGGACGATTGTGGCAAATGAGATGAAGGGAAGCGGCTTACGCGCAGAGAATTGCGCGGCAGCATGTACATATGTGTTGCGGACAGTGTTTTGCAGGGTCTTCCGGCAGATCGTAAGAGGAGTCTGACCTTGGTGCAGGATGTGTCACATTGCGCCTTTCCTTGGTCGGAAGGCCGGAAGCCAAAATGGAGCTTCTGATGCCCTTGACCATTCTCCAAGGAGTGGAGCACATATGCCCTTTTCTTCAAGGAGCAGCACGGCTGGAATCAGGCAACCTGGTCCGGGCTGGCCCAAACGTCTGGCGACGTGCTGGCAGCAGTTCTCATGAAGATTGTCCGCGCCCAAGAAGCATTTTGTGTATTTTTGGCGAGTGCCATGTCTTCTTTGAAGACCGAGGATGAAACTCACATTTGGCTGTTTCTGTGATATTTGTCTTACTGGTAAACTGTTGCTGAGCTCGCTGGCTATTTGTTGCCCCCATTTTTTGGTTTTGTCGCGAACTGGGCATGTTCTGTTCATGTGAGGCCTCGCCCACGTCCCTCGTCAGGTTTTATGGTGGCATCTTGCGCCACACCGTCATCTTGAGTTTAATTTCCAGTTCTAGGAAACCTAACCCTAACCACGCCCGCCAAGCCTACATGCGGTTCGGCAACTTGGAGGACGGCTTTCAGAAAGGCGGCTGGCGGAGGTTCGTCGCCACCATCTGCCTGCCGCCATATAGCGCAGCTGCCCCTTGGCCATGCCACAGCCCAATGTGACTATGGCCGCCCCATGTATGAATGGTAGCTCAACAAGAGCGATGCAGGGGAGCGCAAGCTCGTTGCATTTGCGGGCCAGCTTGCTGTGAGTTAAGCTCTGACAGCCGCTGCGTGGTTTTAGTGACTTGCTGGGGTAATGTCTTGATTATGTGGGAACCGCATGGACTAATCGCCTTTGGCGGTACCATCCCATGAAAAATGCCAACGTGAAAGGACGCAACGGTGCGCAGGGCATTTACAAAGGCATGACGCTTGAATGATACCAGACTGGTCTGACTGGAACGCCGTCGTTTCCAGCTTAAGGCGAC
Organism: Effrenium voratum; assembly: GCA_963377175.1. Taxonomy (NCBI): domain Eukaryota; class Dinophyceae; order Suessiales; family Symbiodiniaceae; genus Effrenium; species Effrenium voratum. Next base: position 692,619 of record CAUJNA010003257.1, on the reverse strand, counting down.
ACATCCTAGGATATGCGCTGGACAGTGTTTGTCAGGGCCAACGCATTGATGCTAATGTGGGAGCCTCCGTAATTTAGGGCCCCCTCCCCTCAAACAAGTCTCTGCACATCAATAGAGAAAACCGCTAGAACAATTTGCGGGTCAGATTGGCCTTTCCTAAGTTGAGTGCTGGCTTAGTATTGGTTTAGCATTGCTTCGTGCTGCCTTATTGCTGGCTTAGTATTGGCCAGCATTGGTTTAGTATTGGTTTAGTATTGGTTTAGTATTGGTTTAGTATTGGTTTGGTGTTGTTTCGGCGCTCTTCGGTCCTCTTCGCTCCTCTCTGCCATTTTTATTTGTTTGAGAATTCCTTCAAGCTGGCCCAGTTCTGTTTAGAATTGGTTTCATGTTTGTTTAGTAGTTTTATATGTTTTCGGCCCGGAAGAAGCTTGCGCGACAGAAAGTTGGCAACGCCGCCGCATCCATAATTTTTCAGAGCCGAAAAGGATCTTTATAGTTTTAGGTGCGGGGGGATTGGAAAATCTCTATTGTGTTTCCCTTTGGCTACTCGAGCAGCAACATTGTTCTTAATTATTAGTTGCTTGGTTGGCAACCTGCCGGGCCATCTAAAGGCGAAGCAACATGACATGATACTGGTTTGACAGCCCCCCCCAGTTTTTTGCATGCACCTGTGGCTGATGACAACTGTCTGCGCTGTCTGTTGCAAACTTGCCGCGGCCTTCGCTTCTTGCTCGCTTCGAGTCATTGAATGCCCTCAGGCGATGTGCTTCTACTGGATGGCCTGCAACGTTGGAATGATTGTGCCTTCCCTGGTGGTCGCAGTGACTGCGCAGGAGCGGAGTTGGTTCGTTGTGTTGCACGCTGACGTCGAACGCGGGTGTTTCAGGGCACACCTGTGGTTGGAGGAGAACAGGTTGGTCTTCGAAGGCCCCATTTGCTGTTCACTATTACATAACATCAGTGTCGCCGGCGAAGCCGGCGGGCGGACGTTGTACAAACAACAGTCATCTTTCTCTGTTTTGATGTTTTTCTTTTCGTTTGTCATCTTTCTGTGCTTCTTTGTTTCTGTGCTTCTTTGTTTCTGGATTTCGTCCTTCCTTGTTTCTTCCTTCTTTCTTTCTTCTTTCTCTTTCTACATGTTGTTTTTCTTTGTCTTCGTTTTGCGTTTCCTTTATCTCGTTCTTCTTTCCTTCCTTCCTTCCTTCCTTCCTTCCTTCCTTATTTCTTTTCCTTTTGTTTGACTTCTTTACAATATTCTTTCTTTCTCACTTGACTCATTTCTGTTGTTTGTTTTGTTTCTTTATGTCTTTATTCATATTTGTCTTGCTCTTGTTCTTTGTCTTCCCTAGGGTCTGGCTATCTATGCTTCTATCTTCCTATCTACCTATCTATGTACGTATCCCTTGCTCGCGGCACGGGCTGGCGGGCGCTCTAGATGTATTTCTACCATTCGTTGATCCGCCGAATATCACTTTCAATGATCTTTGTTCCTTCCTACATATTTGTCCCTCTCCATCTATCTGTTATCTATTTGTCTATCTATCATCTCTCCATCTGTGTAGCAATCTATCTAGCTACTTATTTCCTCGTCGAAGTATGAATATATATATATATATATCAATTTATCTACCAAGCTAGCTTTCTATCTAGTCCTTCTAATCAATCTGTTTATCTACCTTTCTTTTTCGAGATATCTCTATCTCTCTCCCTCCCTCTCTCTCTCTATCTCTGCCTGCCTGCCTGCCTGTCCGTCCGTCAGTCTATCTACCGTCCGTCCGTCTGCCCGTCCGTCGGTCTGTCCTGTCTCTGTCTGTCTGTCTGTCTGTCTGTCTGTCTGTCTGTCTGTCTGTCTGTCTGTCTGTCTGTCTGTCTGTCTGTCTGTCTGTCTGTCTGTCTGTCTGTCTGTCTGTCTGTCTGTCTGTCTGTCTGTCTGTCTGTCTGTCTCTCTACCTGTCTGTCTATCTATCGTAATCTGCACATGACTGCGGTCGTTACAAAACCTGTCCTTAACCTGACGAAAGTGCTGCACTACCACAAGATGTGTACCTGACCTTGCGAGAGTGCTGCGCCTGCCACAAAATCTGCGCATGACCATGCGAAAGTGCTGCGCGTGCTGACATTTGCATTCCCCTCCGCACGCGCGTGCTTTTTTCGTGCATTATTAATCTTCTCCTGTCACTTATCAGAGAGCTGGCTTTCAGTTAGTTGATGGACCACGGAAGTTTCTTCCAAATTTCCCTGATTATGCAGACGCAACACAAGGCGCAAGTTGCATGTTACTCCAATAGCGCAAGACTAGTTCTCATTTTAATTCAATTAAACGCTCTTGCCTGCATTGGAGCTTGTAACGCTGTTAGTGGTTGTTTCGAAATGTTGCTCCAAGCTCTGACCGACATGTTGGTGACCTGAGCCCCGCGTATGAACAGCTGACAACCGACGCAACACCCATCCTGGTTGTGAGTGATCGCGCCGGTTTGTTTTTGCTTGTGGCGACTCGCGACTGGTTGCCTTTTCATGTGTCACGTATGTTTGCTTGTTTGTGTTTTGCTTGTGGAGCTTGCTTGCTTGTTAGCCCTTGCTCTTTCTCTTGCATGCTCTTGATTGCTTGCTTGCGACCCCAGTGTTGGCCGTTGCTTTTTCCGAGGGGAATTGTACCGGCGCACGTTCTGTGTTTTTGACGCAGGGGTTGGGCCAGCATGGGTGCGGGTACAGGCATGCCTTGCCAGCGCGCACGCCCACACAAGCGCGCGCGCAGGCTACCTTTCCAAGCTCCCAGTCCGGCTCTTGTTTGAATTTTAGTGCCTCCGGCTCAGGCCGCCGACATTACAGCCCTGCTTTCTTATTTGCGTCCCTTTGGAATTGTCCCCTTGCCCCCTTCCCCTCCGAGATTTTTGCCCCCCTTTCTTTGTTGAGATCCATTCCCCCTTTCCGCCCTAAGGCCTTTTCTCCCTCTGTTTTTTCCCCTTTTCCTCCCTAAGATGTTTTCACCCCTCTCCCTGTTGAGATCCTTTCCCCCCTTTCCCCCCTAAGGCCTTTTCCCCCCTGAGATCTTCTCCCTTTGCCTCCCTAAGATCTCCCAGATCGTCTCCCTTTCCTCCCTAAGATCTTCCCCCCCTTTCCTCCTTAAGATCTTTCCCACCCTTTCCCTGTTGAGATCCTTTCCCCCCTTTCCCTCCCAAGGCCTTTCCCCCCCCCCATGAGAGCTTCTCCCTGTTCCTTCCTAAGATCTTTTCCCCCCTTTCCCTGTTGGGCTTCCCCCCTAAGTCCTTTTCTCCCAGATCTTCTCCCTTTCCTCCCTAAGATCTTCCCCCCCCCTTTCCTTCCTAAGATTGGTCCCCCCCCTTTATTGTTGAGATCCTTCCCACCCTTTCCACCTGAGGCCTTTCCCCCCTTCCTTAGATCTTTCCCTCCTGTCCCTGTTGGCCTTTTTTCCACCAGATCTTCTCCCTTTCCTCCCTAAGATCTTTTCCACCCCTTTCCCTGTTGAGATCATTTCTCCCCTTTCCCCCCTAAGGCCTTTGCCCCCAGATCTTCTCCCTTTCCTCCCTAAGATCTTTCCCCCCCTTTCCCTGCTCAGATCCTTTGGCCTTTCCCCCCCTGAGATCTTCTCCCTTTCCTCCCTAAGATCTTCTCCCCCCTTTCCTCCTTAAGATCTTTCCCACCCTTTCCCTGTTGAGATCCTTTCCCCCCTTTCCCTCCCAAGGCCTTTCCCACCCCCCATGAGAGCTTCTCCCTGTTCCTTCCTAAGATCTTTTCCCCCCTTTCCCTGTTGGGCTTTTTTTGCTAAGTCCTTTTCTCCCAGATCTTCTCCCTTTCCTCCCTAAGATCTTCCCCCCCCTTTCCTTCCTAAGATTTTCCCCCCTAAGGCCTTTGCCCCCAGATCTTCTCCCTTTCCTCCCTAAGATCTTTCCCCCCCTTTCCCTGCTCAGATCCTTTCCCCCCTTTCCCCCCTAAGGCCTTTCCCCCCCTGAGATCTTCTCCTTTTTCCTCCCTAAGATCTTTTGCCATTTTTCCCTGTTGAGATCCATCCCCTTTCCCCCCTAAGGCCCTTTCTCCCTCTGAGTTTTTCCTTTTTCCTCCCCACGATGTTTTCCCCCCTCTCCCTGTTGAGATCCTTTCCCTCCTTTCCCCCCTAAGGCCTTTTTTCCCCCTGCGATCTTCCCCCTTTTCCTTCCTAAGATCTTTTCCCCCCTTTCCTTGTTGAGATCCTTTCCCGCCCTTTCCCCGCTTTTCCCTGTTGAGATCCTTTCCCCCCTTTCCCCCCTAAGGCCTTCCCCCCCCTGAGATCTTCTCCCTTGTCCTCCCCAAGATCTTTTCCCCCGAGATCTTCTCCCTTTTCCTCCCTAGGATCTTCTCCCACCTTTCCCTGTTGAGCTCCCTTCCCCCTTTTCCCCCTAAGGCCTTTTCAGATCTTCTCCCTTTTCCTCCCTAAGATCCTTTGCCCCCTGTCCCTGTTGAGATCCTTTCCCCCTTTCCCCCCTAAGGCCTTTTCCCTGCCTGGGACCTTCTCCCGTTTTCACTGAGATCTTTCCCCCCCCTTTCCCTGTTGAGATCCTTTCCCCTCTTTCCCCCCTCCGGCCTTTCCGCCCGCTGAGATCTTCTTCCTATTCCTCCTTAAGATCCTTTGCCCCAAGGCCTTTCCAGATCTTCTCCCTTTCCTTCCTAAGATTGTTTCCACCCTTTCCCTGTTGAGATCCTTCCCACCCTTTCCCGCCTCATCCCTTTTCCTTCCTTAGGTCTTTCCCCCCTTTCCCTGTTGGCCTTTTTTCTCCCAGATCTTCTCCCTTTCCGCCCTAAGATCTTTTCCACCCCTTTCCCTGTTGAGATCATTTCTCCCCTTTCCCCCCTAAGGCCTTTGTCCCCAGATCTTCTCCCTTTCCTCCCTAAGATCTTTCCCCCCCCCCCCTTTCCCTGCTGAGATCCTTTCCCCCTTTCCCCCCTAAGGCCTTTCCCCCCCCTGAGAGCTTCTCCCTTTTCCTTCCTAAGATCTTTTCCCCCCTTTCCCTGTTGGGCTTTCCCCCCTAAGTCCTTTTCTCCCAGATCTTCTCCCTTTCCTCCCTAAGATCTTCCCCCCCCCTTTCCTCCCTAAGATCTTTCCCACCCTTTCCCTGTTGAGATCCTTTCCCCCCTTTCCCTCCCAAGGCCTTTCCCCCCCTGAGAGCTTCTCGCTTTTCCTTCCTAAGATCTTTTCCCCCCTTTCCCTGTTGGCCTTTTTTCCCCAGATCTTCTCCCTTTCCTCCCGAAGATCTTTTCCACCCCTTGCCCTGTTGAGATCATTTCTCCCCTTTCCCCCCTAAGGCCTTTTTGCCCCAGATCTTCTGCCTTTCCTCCCTAAGATCTTTCCCCCCCCCCCAGTTCCTTGTTGAGATCATTTATTTCCCCCCTTTTCCTTCTAAGGCCTTTTCCCACCCTCAGTTCTTCTCCCTTTTCCTCCCAAAGATCTTTCCCCCCCTTTCCTCCCTAAGTCCTTTTCCCTGAGTTCGTCTCCCTTTGCCTCCCTAAGATCTCTTCCCCCCTTTCCCGCTTAAGATCCTTGCCCCCGTTTCCCCCCTAAGGCCTTTTCCCCCCAAGATCTCCACCCTTCTCTTCCCAAAGTTTTTTTCTCTCTTTCCCGATTCAGATCCTGTCCCCCGATTGCCCCTTAGGGCCTGTTCCCCCCGAGAAAGATTTCCCTTTTCCTCCCAAAGATCTTTTCCCCCCTTTCCCCCTTAAGGCATTTTTTCCCCAGATCTTCTCCCTTTCCTGCCTGAGATCTTTCCCCCCCTTTCGCTGTTGAGATTTCCCTCCTTCATTTCCTTCACCAGCATAGGCAACATCCCCAGCATCACTTGCATCACCCGCATCCTTGGCAGGCGCTGATGCGGATGATGCAGGTGATGCTGGCGATGTGCCGCTGGAGCTGCTAAGGATGCGAAAGCTGAGTTGCGCAAGCCCGCGCAATGAACAGATTTAGTGAAGTGTCTTCGAATCACCGCGTGGTACGTGGACCCCCCCCCCCCGCAATAGTCTGAAATGCTGCCCCTGGGGAGGGGTTAGGGGAGGGGTAACAGGTAAAGAGGTAAGGAGCATTTCTTATGTCCAACACGCCGCCTGTTGTCGGCGGGTCTGTGTTTGGAAGGAAACCGCAGATTCTGATGCGAATCGGCCCGCCCGGGCCACACTCCTAAGGGCACTGGCGTCCAAAAACAACACAACAGCAGCACCGGCGGCGGCGGCCACCCCAATGATCTCGCTCCATTGCAACCGCATTGGGCAGGCCCCCATGACGGTTGTCCTTTCTTGCTACTCCGTTGCCAAAAGGCGTTGGTTGGATTGTGCCCTTTTCCGAACAGAGTGTGTTCGGAGGCATGGGCTAGCGGCCGCTTGCAAAGCTGGCTTCGGAAGCGGGGGCGGGGTCATTTTGTCAGGATGCGCGATTTGTGTTTACATGGCGTATAGACCTCCTCTCTTGGAAGGGAAGACACCGCTGTTTGGTCAGGTGCTGATGGGCACGGTCTTCGTAGTCAGCATTCAGCAGACCCAAGACATGCAGCTCGGATGATCGTTTTGTTGCAAGCGATTGCGCCTGCGACAAGCAAGTGTAAATGGTATCCTGTTGTCTCAGCGCCTTGAATCAACGAAACACTGCCTTCCAGGCGAAGGCCATGTGTTGTGTCAAAATGCAAGATATGAAGCGCGCAGTGCTCAGTTACTGCACGAGCTCGGGCAAGGTTTGCTGAACCTGAGGTTGGTCACCTATTCTTTGGGAGATGAGAACGTATTTGCGCGGATGCCACTCGCTCCAAGGGGTCAGCCCGCGAGAGGCTGCGATATGATGGCCAACACACGTAATTAGTTTTTATTCCAGCACACCTTGGAGAGCGCAGGCTGTTTCGTACTCCAGCAAGATTTGGGGTTGCGGCAGGAGCCCGAGATGTTCATTGCAACTTCCCCCAGCTAGGTGCCCTTTTACCGTTTCTTTTTTGGGGGACGGGTTCCCTACAAAATAGACGACAGAAGAAGTGGGCACCCTTGTTCTAACCTCTCTACTGGAGGACCTAGGCAATGTCCGTTTACCGTTGGCCAGGTCTTTGCAAGAAACCCCCAGACCTCACGGAACCTGTCATGATTGGCTTGCAGAGTACACGGATGACAGACAGGTCTTGCAATCACACCGCTACGCTAGCGCTAGCGGTCCTCATAGCACATGTGACTCAAATTGAGCTGTCAGACCAAAACATGTTTGGACGCTCAGGTCAGTGCTGTCCAAGAACTTCGAAGCAATAGGCAGCGCCTTTGGCGGCTGCTTTGGCCTGTTGCTCTACCAAGAGGTGCGGCCGCACCATCCGCGGACGCATGCACAACCCATCAAAGATAGTGATGATAACCTAGATGCCCGGCCTAGGCTCCGGAACCCCGGGAATAGTGTTGAAGCACCAAAGAGTTGCATCATTGGCGGTGTCGGTTTTGAAATGTTTGGGTTGCTTGTAGCAACGTGATTCTTGAGAGTGGCTGTGGCTGTGTCAGCACAGCGCGGGAATGTAGTGGGTTGAATGAATTAGGGTGAGGCATTTTACGGATTGGTAAGCGCTGGCTCGTCCATTCAGATGGCACTGCGACACCATGCTGCGCGAATGGACACAAGGCGCCACTCGTTGGCGCGCTTCTGAGCTTGCCACTTGGCAAGCTCAGGATCTCACAAGCGTCATTTCAGCAAGTTGGCCCCTCACACAGCTCTCACTGCTGCCTGATCACCTCTCTTCTCCTTTCGGGCAGCTGTCTCTTGGCCAGCAGCGTCTGGCTCCCGCGTGCGGACACCTCGCTCGAGCGAAAGAAACTGGCGCTGCAGATGGTGTCTCCGTCTCCGTGGTCGCATTTCAATCATCGAATCAAGAATCAAGGACAAAAAGGGAATTCCATGTGCGCTTGATCTAAATCTCTCGTGCCCCGTCTTGGTCCGTCATGAGAACATCCGAAGGACCCTGCTGCTGGTGAAGAATTTGCGCGACTGGCGAGAGGAACCGTGCGAACCAGATTGTGAACCTGTGACCGTGGCAGATCATTGATTTTGACAGAATATGACAAACGACTCCGCGCCGGCAGTCCACCGAAAATTCGCCGCAGTTTGGCTCTGTGAAATGACTCCCGTCGCAAATCAAACTTGAGAGATGCGATCTCGCGCCAAATTCGATACCCAGCTCACTTCCCAACTTGTGTAGCCGGCAGTAGGCAGCTTGGCGAGGCAAAACAAGAGCAGCAGCAGAGGCAGTGAAGCATCGAGGCTCGAGAGCGTTGAAGCCCTGGAGGCAAGCAGCAGGCAGCGGCAGGAGGCAAGAGCGCACGCAAGCAAAGAAGGCGAAGGAGACGTGAACAGAAGGTCGGGAAAATGAAAAGCGGGCGGTGGGGGGAGCAGCGAGCCAAAGAGGCCCGCGCCAAGCAGCGCCAGGCACGCGCCCAAGCAGAGGCAAACGACGGCAACCTGCAAACGGAGGATCGCAAGCAAGCAAGCAACTCAAGCAAGCCAGCCAGCCAGCCAGCCAGCCAGCCAGCCAGCCAGCCAGCCAGCCAGCCAGCCAGCCAGCCAGCCAGCCAGCCAGCCAGCCAGCCAGCCAGCCAGCCAGCCAAGCGGCGGGTAAGCGTAAGGCGGGTAGGTGCTCCAGCCTTGCGCCTGAGCAGTGTCACGAGTTCGCCCATGGACGTCATGATGTTTGCCATCGGTCCTCCTTCCGTTTGAAGACAAAGGGGTTTGCCGGTGAGACACGCTTCCAAGAGACGGAAGCTTAGTTGGGCACACATGTTCGCCCAACCGGGCAACGTTTCATTCAACACTTGCAGAAATGTTTTGTCTTCAGCCGTTAGTCTGTAAGTTTGCTGAGTTCGCTAGCCAGCTGTGTGCCAGGTTCAACGATTGACGTTTGGCTGCAGCTCTGCGCCCCCAAAAATGAAGAGGAACGGAGGGGCATGTTTCTTGGGAAAGCGCGCTCAGGAACTCTAATCTGCCAACCCTCACGGGCCCCTCAAACAAGCCAAAGACACAGACTCGACCATTTACTTCCGCCTCAAATAATCAACAGCTCAACGCCCAACAGAAAGCTTGGCCAGCGTTTGTAATC
>CAUJNA010003257.1:577500-680927 GCA_963377175.1 Effrenium voratum | reverse complement strand
TGTTCTTCTTCTTGCTCTTCTTCTTGTTCTTCTTCTTGCTCTTCTTCTTGTTCTTCTTCTTGTTCTTCTTCTTGTTCTTCTTGTTCTTCTTGTTCTTCTTCTTGTTCTTCTTCTTGTTCTTCTTCTTGTTCTTCTTCGTGTTCTTCTTCTTGTTCTTCTTCTTGTTCTTCTTCTTGTTCTTCTTCTTGTTCTTCTTCTTGTTCTTCTTCTTGTTCTTCTTCTTGTTCTTCTTCTTGTTCTTCTTCTTGTTCTTCTTCTTGTTCTTCTTCTTGTTCTTCTTCTTGTTCTTCTTCTTCTTCTTCTTGTTCTTCTTCTTGTTCTTCTTCTTGTTCTTCTTCTTGTTCTTCTTCTTGTTCTTCTTCTTGTTCTTCTTCTTGTTCTTCTTCTTGTTCTTCTTCTTGTTCTTCTTCTTGTTCTTCTTCTTGTTCATCTTCTTGTTCTTCTTCTTGTTCTTCTTCTTGTTCTTCTTGTTCTTCTTGTTCTTCTTCTTGTTCTTCTTCTTGTTCTTCTTCTTGTTCTTCTTCTTGTTCTTGTTCTTGTTCTTCTTCTTGTTCTTGTTGTTCTTGTTGTTCTTGTTGTTCTTGTTGTTCTTGTTGTTCTTGTTGTTCTTGTTGTTCTTGTTGTTCTTGTTGTTCTTGTTGTTGTTGTTGTTGTTGTTGTTCTTGTTGTTCTTGTTGTTCTTGTTGTTTTGTTGTTCTTGTTGTTCTTCTTGTTGTTCTTGTTGTTGTTGTTGTTGTTGTTGTTGTTGTTGTTGTTGTTGTTGTTGTTGTTGTTGTTGTTGTTGTTGTTGTTGTTGTTGTTGTTGTTGTTGTTGTTGTTGTTGTTGTTGTTGTTGTTGTTGTTGTTGTTGTTGTTGTTGTTGTTGTTGTTGTTGTTGTTGTTGTTGTTGTTGTTGTTGTTGTTGTTGTTGTTGTTGTTGTTGTTGTTGTTGTTGTTGTTGTTGTTGTTGTTGTTGTTGTTGTTGTTGTTGTTGTTGTTGTTGTTGTTGTTGTTGTTGTTGTTGTTGTTGTTGTTTCTTGTTGTTGTTGTTGTTGTTGTTGTTGTTGTTGTTGTTGTTGTTGTTGTTGTTGTTGTTGTTGTTGTTGTTGTTTTGTTGTTGTTGTTGTTGTTGTTGTTGTTGTTGTTGTTGTTGTTGTTGTTGTTGTTGTTGTTGTTGTTGTTGTTGTTGTTGTTGTTGTTGTTGTTGTTGTTGTTTGTTGGTTGTTGTTGTTGTTGTTGTTGTTGTTGTTGTTGTTGTTGTTGTTGTTGTTGTTGTTGTTGTTGTTGTTGTTGTTATGGCGGTGGTGGTGGTGCTGGTGGTGGTGGTGGTGGTGGTGGTGGTGGTCGTCGTCGTCGTCGTCGTCGTCGTCGTCGTCGCCGTGGTGGTGTTTCCCGTCACCGGGGCTTAGAAGCTGTGTTTCACTGCACGAAGCGCGATATGTTTGCGAGTTTCAGGTCCATTTTGACCCACGCACCCCCGCTGCAGTGTGTGTGAACGTCGCCTACAAGCTGGGTTTCACACACACACACACGAGACGCAGTACTTCGAAGCCTCAAGCCTCATGTTTCTTCGCGCTACCCGCCGGATACCGGCACGATTGAACTTCAACCCACGCGCAGCAGTGTTTTTGAATGTTTGGGCAAACTTGATTGTGTCTCCGAGCTTGGGCTCGGAGACATCAGTGTTCAAGTTAAAGCTCGTGGTTGCAATGGGGTTGCCGGCTCGGGTTGGCAGCTGCAGTTGGAGGGTCAGAAGTTAGGGTTCCGGTGTTGATTTAGGGTTGCCCAGAGTTGGACGCCAGAGTCAAGCCCTGTCCTTTGCAAGGCGCGACGCTTGATTTTAGTTTTGGTCGCGCTTCCGGTTCCTTTGCGCATTGCACCTTTGTTGCATCTTCGGCTGCTCTTGACTGTGCTGTTTCGCTTGCGGCTGGGCTGCCAGCTTCTCTTTGAGTTGCTGCTTCGGTTCCGGTGGTTGCGGTGTCTTGGTAGAGTAGCTCTTCACGCCAAGACAAATGAGCGATATAGAAGACTAGAAAGTCGCACGGCTTTATTTCATGCAACTCTGCTTCCTGACACTCCGAATAGAAGCGCTGCCGTGGTCCTTCGCAGCTTTCCGCCGGACGCGGGGGTCATGTTCTTGTTGACGTCTCAGCAATGACCAGGGATTGCCTCTCGTTCGAGCGGGCCTCGAGGATTGGGTTCGGCCAGAGCCTGGAAATCGCAGAAGAGCGGAGGAGGAAGGCCAAAGGCATCGTCCGCAGCAGCTCGTGGAAGGCAGGCGGAGGATTGAACAGCTGTGGTTTCTGGCGGCCCCGGCATTTGCTGGCTTGTTTAATAGTAAAGGGCCGCCGCCCCCCTCAAGCAAATTGGGGGGGGCCAACAGCGAAAAGCTTAAAACCAAATTGGGGATCATAGTTTGGCCTACTCGTGCTGGTTAGAAGAACTCGTTTAATGTTGGTTTTTGTGTTCCTCTGCAGGGGGTTTGATTTCCCTCCCTTAAACATTCATTATTGTTGGCCGTTTGGGGGGCTGTCGTAGAAATTATCATACGCATTTTTATTTTACCTACTTAAACGCATTGAAACAAAAGGCAAAATAAAGCCCGTTCTTTCTCTGATTATTCTACTTATTCTACATTATCCCATCCCTGTGTGCTATTTAGGAACAATCTGGATCCACTTTCTTTATTCTTCCAATGACACTAACTAATCTAAATAAAATAATGCCCTTTGAGAATTCCAGATTCATTGTTTTCTGATTATTCTGCGTTCGGAAAGGGACGGGCGACTTTTGGACAATCCCCGATTCGTTCTTGTATTTTTCCGCTTGCTAATGTTAATGGGAATAGCTTGCGTTCTCCGAATTGTTCTGGTTATTCGTAGTATACAAATAATTCGGAAAGGGCCAAATGCCTTCTGGGGAGTTCCAGTTGCATGTTAGCTTTACTTATTCTATTTGTTCTAGTTAGGACAAGTGTTCTTATTATTCTCAAAGGGCCAGGTGTTTTGTGGGGAGTTCAAGATTCATGTTTGCTGATTATGCTGCTTATCATGACTGTCAACGTTTCTCAAGGGACAGGTGTCTTTTAGGCAACCCCAGATTCATGATTGTTCTAAATATTCTGTTGGTTCTACCTATTTGAGTCATTCTCATTACTCCTAAAGGGACCCCTGCGTTTTGCTGATTATTCCAGTTGTCAATCCGGCTCCTTTGGGGAATTCCTGACTCATGTTATTCTAGCTATTTTTCCTCAAAGGGACAGGTTCCTCTTGGGGTCTGCTAATCTCAAAGAGAACAACTGGAATACTTAGAATCTGGCTATGTTTTGTTTATTCTAGCGACTCTTTGTGTAAAAATTATTCCGGCAGGGCCGGGCGCATTTTGGGGAAATTCCCGTTTCATGTTCTGTTCGCTCTACCTATTGTATTGTTCTAGTTAGAACAAGTGTTCTAATTATTCCCAAGCGGGGGCAGGTGCTTTGTGGAGACCTCAAGACTCATTTTTGCTCGTTACTGCTTATCATAATTGCCTATCTTCTACAGGTGCCACTAGATCCAGAACCAGGCGTGTTTTTTTTCCTGCTGATTCCACCTATTCTAGGCATTATTGCCCCAAGGGCCGGGCGCCTTTTGGGGAATTCAAGGTTCATGTGTTGCTGATTTTTCTACTTGTCGCAGTTATGGAAATTGTTCTAAGCATTCAATCCGATTCGATTTGTTTCTTCTGGGATAGAGTTTTAGATGCATGTGCTTTCTAGTTATGCTATTTTCCTAAGGGCCAGGTTCCTGTTGGGGAGTTTCCGATGGATTGGCTTTCTATTTTTTCGGTGTGCTAATCTTCATGTGAGGATACTTCAAAAATAGGGCTCTGTTGCTTGAATTATTCTAGCTAGTCATTGCATACAAATTATTCTGAAAGGGCCGGGTGCCTTTTGGGGAATTCCCATTTCTTTTCATCATGCTAACACATCGTAAGGGGCCTCGTTTGGGAAAGTTCAGTTGTCTGCTTCAATCACTTTAATTATTCCACTCATTCCCGAAAGGACGGTGCCATTTGGGGAGTGCCAGTTTCACGCTCGTTCTAATCATTCTGATTGTTATGCCTATGCTAATTTCAATATTTCTTCCCGGGCACGTATAGGGAATTCCAGTTTCATGTTTACTCCAATTATTCTAAAAGGGACTGTCAACCTTATTATTCCCAAGAGGCGGGTGCCCTTTGACGAGTTCTAGGCTCATTGTTTGTTTAATCCTTTTACGTATTCCAATCATTCAATTAGTCCAACAGACACAGGCGCCCGCTAGGGAATTACAATTGTTCCAATTATTCCGGGGGCCAAAAAACAACCAATATTAGCGGTTATAACTGTTTGGTCAGTTTCCCAAGGGGCCCAGAAAAAATATATTAAACGTCACGTGCTTGCATCCAAACACCATGTCGTGATGGGACTTCTTCGTAGACGGGGAGACGTGCAGCGCCATGACGTGCTTGCATCCAACGACCCTGCCTGTGATGGGGTTGGCCATTTGGGGCAGCTTTTGGGCAATTCCGGCGAAGGCCCGTGGAACTTTTGCAGGACGCAGCACCTCTGGCACAAGTGAAAAAAGATAGTGATATAAATGTGGTTGCAAGGCCCGCAGGTACAAGCAAGCGTCATTTAAACTTGCCGCATTGATGACCGCTACCGTCGGCCAGTATGGGCACTGTAGAGCGCAGGTTACGAGCAACACGGAGCGATGTAGTCGCGAAAGTTTTTGTGCTCGCGAAGATTGTATTTTCCGGAGGCAAGACCACTGATCAATTCCCACATGCATGCTGGTGCTGTTGGGTTTCTTGTTCTTTGCGCCATAAACGCACCAGAAGTTCTAAGTGTTACCAATCTTTGCCCATCCAAGCTTTTTCATTTTCTCCCGTTCCTTATTTGAGTTGCATTAACTTCTCGTCCTCCTTGGTTTCAGTTAGCTTTCATTCGAGTATCTCCCAGTGGGTTGGCAATTCCGATTGTTTTTGGGTCGATCTGTTTGCTCCAACTGCAGTGTGATTGTTGCTGAAGGGGCATGCTGGCACGGCTTTAGGCGCCTTGCATTCAGTGGACGGAATTGTGAGAGGATTGTTTCCCAACACATTCCTTTTCGACACAGCTTTCGGAACAGCGTCGAGTGTGATGTTTCGTCATGTTCAAGCTGCGCGAGGCTTCCTCGGAGAACGCCACCTTGGCGTTGGAGGACGTGAATGTGGCCATGGACAGTGGAAAAGACGGTGACTTCGTGGCGGTCTTGCCGTCACACCTCCAGGCCTGGGAACCAAAAACACATGTCACAAGCATCCATTGTTCAAAAGGGACCCAGCAATTCAGCCAGAGCCAGTGTCCTGCGAACGTCGGCCTTTTCACCGAGTTGCGAACGCCGCAAAGATGTGCAAGCTGCTTCGGCCCCACGCAATGCCTTCGGCCCATTGCCCTGCCCGCCTGCCGGGAATTGGTTCTTAACTGGAGAGCCAGATCTTTGAGCTGCTGAGAAGGAAGAAAGAACTGTAGCAGACGTCGCCGTTGACATTTTGCCAAGGAGCTTGTGGCGTGGAGATCGGGCGCAGAAGACAACCAACAAGTGCAACCTTTTGGGCCTTGCCCAGCGTGGCTGTCAGCACCAGTTGACCAGGCCCCTGGAGGGCTATTCCGATCCAGTGGAATGAGCTGGATGCACCTACCACAAGAAGCGCCGCTCTTGTGAAAAAGGCTGATATTGATGGACAGGGCAATGTTCATCCCGGGACAACATCACGTGCCATCCTTCCGACTGAGCCACTTTCAAAGCCCGCGCGAAGATGTAATCCGTTTCATTTTCTGCTTTGTTTCCATTCCCCGAATGAACGCAAATCATTGCTGTGCCCGCATATATCGTTAAATTCTCAGTTGGTTGTCTTTTTTTGGCAGGGGAGTTGGGGGGGTCGGGACACTTGAAGGGGTCGGCCAGGTGTTCCCTCACGTCCAGTCCCGCAACAACTCTAAGTAAGAGCAAGTAAGAGACAGGGGACTCAATGAAGTCCATGAGTCATGGCTCAGTCTTGACTACTATGAAGTTGACATTTGCCATGTCCCAGAAGGTGTCTTTTATTTCTGATGTGCTGCGTGCCACGATACTCTCCTGCCTGACCCCATCACAAAAAAAGGGGTCACTCAATTAGACCTCCCCCCTTAAAGGAGTTGTGATGGTAGGGCTCGCAAGCTGCGGATGACTCTCACAACGCTGCCGATGCACCGCGCCAGGCAACGGTGGCAGCAGACACCCGCAGGTCTTGCTGCCCACTGGGGTTGTGGACAGCGGTGAAGGTTTAAGACGCAGAGTGCCCAAGACGCCGTCCGTGACCAGCGTGCTGATTGGAACTATGTTCATCATGCAGTTTCTTGTTGCGTGTTGCCCCTCAGTTTTATCGGTCATGCACGCAGGGGCCGAAGAAAGCTGGCTTACCAAACATGGTGAGAGGATACACAACTGGTTTGATGCTATGCATAGGACAGCTGTGAATAGTCTAGACGCTGCGTGCCCAAGGCACCAATTATTAGAATTATTAGCGTCATACAGTTTCTTGTTGCGCTCTGCCCCGTGAATGTTCTCGGTCACACACCCGTGCGACCGAAGGAAAATGGCTTGCCGAGAGTCAAGACGCCACGTGCCCAAGGCACCAAGTGTGAGGCGTGCTGATGAGAATTATCAGCATCATGCAGTTGGTTTATTCCGTGTTGCCCCTCAGTTGTATCGGTCATGCATGCATGCACCGAAGAACACTGGCTTACCGAAGACGGTAGGAGGGCACGAGCAATTGGTTTGCTGTAAGCTAGAATGACCCACAGTTTCCTGGACTGTTGCCTAGACGGCTTGTATTAGCAAGCCGAGAGACATGTGTCGCCTTTGCTACAGGCCACCTAAGTGAATGTGGACATTCGAACGGAATTTCAATCTGCACTTTTAATGCTGAGGCTTTTAAGTCCACAGTGTCAGGCGACACAATGACATCACCACAGCACAGCAGGAAGCTGCGGATGCATCCTGGCACGGCTTGCCGCCATTTGTGTCCTAGCAGCGGTGTTTCATCAATTGAAAGGGCCTTTGCAAGAAAGGATCTGAGTCTGCGTTTGCCGCTTTTAGTGGGGAGGGGCCTGTAAAGAACACCTGCGAAGCCGCCAAGGGTTCACAATGAATCATGAAGATGAGGATAGTAGGGAACTGCATGTGCTTTGCGGAGGCAATCCTGGGTCATAGGCCCGCGGAGGCTGCGCGTAGGCTGTGTCATCCCTCGCGTAGGCTCAGGCGTTTGTTTTGACGAATCATGGCTCAACGCCGAGCGCAAAGGAGTTGGCTTCTTTTGCCTTCCTTCTGATTGTTCTACAGTCTTCGCAGGCCCCGCGTAGGCATTCGCGTAGGCGTTCAATGCATTGTTAGTACGCAATTACTCTCCCTGGAATCACACTGGAAGCTCCAAGTTTGTTTTTGAATGTTAGTTGAAACAAGGCACAAACAAGCTCCCCCCCTTTTGCTTCCTGGGCCCCGGGGTTTGAGGCATTGCTTCCTGAGTGCGCCATTTACCCATGGACTTGTGGCGAAGAGGTCTGACCTTCACGCCCCTAGAGCGCGTAGGAAGCAAGCGAAACTAACAATAACATGGAAGTTGTAGGAGTTCGAGTGAATGTTGAGGGAGCCAAATGCTCGGGGTTGTCTGCAATTAGTTTTTACGATTGTCAAGCTTCCACATTAGCCTGCGGAAGTGTGACAAGTTCAAGCGTCAAACTGGTCCAGCGATTTGTCCAGGGTGTTTTCTTTCAACTCCCACATGTCCAGAAATGATTCTGACGTCCAATGATGATTTAGAGTATTGGACGCCGGGCTCTGCCCAAAATGCCTTGCCTCGCCCCTCCGCCACTTTTCACCTATACGAAGCCATACTAATATTTTATCAATTTGAAAGCAACACAAATCCGAAAAATGATATTGATTTTTGCTCGTCAAAAATCCTGACTCGGCTTGTACGTGTTCATCGGGCCCATACGGGAACACCGTAATTTATACCAGGGAAATGATATTCCTAACTTTTCTCAAGGATGTGCGAAACTGCTCCCAACATAATACAAGTTTCCCTACTGACCCCCGAAATGAGCTTGGCGTGGCGCAGGCGCGCTCAGGAAGGAAGTGTTGTTGGGGGGGGGGAGATGAGGCCCACTGCTACGAGTTCCACTTTCAGGTTCTACGCTAGGCAACTTATGTGGGTCAAAGCCACGTTTCTACTCGCATCTTGTCCTTCACGTGGGAGTGCAGGGCCAACTTCAGGCTCGATGTTAGGACACTTTCGTGGGTTGTTTGAAGACTCGCAGGACTTCCAGTTGAATTCCACAGAGTGCAGCCGGATCCTTGGACAGATGTGTGTAAAACTTCATACTGCAAAGGTCATCTTAGAGCCGGAATAGCCGGATTTTCCAGCTAGAGCTGCCAAAGTGCACTGCGTCTGGTACACTTGAACTGAACATTTGCGTCTGCGGCGTCTGCGGCTGCGTAGGCTTTTTTGTGCTCACGGCACCCTTGGCTCGCCGGCTCGCGGAGGCTACTTGCGAGGCCGTGCAAGTCGTGGGTTTTGCGGCCCCGAACCACCGTTTGAAACCAGACACTACTTGCTCATGTGAGAAATCTTATAAGCTTCTGCCCGAAGCAGTTTTGATCCGTTGCCGGGGTTGGTTCAGGCAGGCGCGGATGTTGATTTGCAGAAATCGGTGAATCTGACGGGCGGAGTATCGTCAACCTGTTCTCCATCGCACGCGGTACTGTAGTTTCGTCTTGGCGGAGCGAAAAAAGAAGGCCTCGCTGCTTGCAAATCCACCAGGATGTTTCCACGTGGTTGTTGTTTTTTTGCATTAAATCTGGAATATGCTTTGCCATCCCTGCTGATTCAGCGTTTGTTTCATGCCCTTTTTGACTCATTCTGTTTTGCGACCAAATTGACTTGGAATCCGCCAGCGTTGCGAGAGCCATGATTTTGAGTGCAATGTCCAACTGTGCAAGTTGTGTAAGTGCCCCTTAGATTGATCTGGCCAGGACAACTCGTGTTGCGAGGCTTTTTGGTTTGGATGCACCGGAGTGAGGTCGAGCGCCAACGAGCTCTGGGAGCTCCTGGCGTGTGTGCGAAACTCGCAGCAAACTGGGGGACTTGATGCTCAGAGTGCTGGGGGGTTTGTGCCGTGGATGGGATGGGTGGTTGATTTGTTCTCAGAGCTGAAAACTCCTCGGTTTCGGCAATTCGGGGCCAAGGATCAGCATCGGCGTCAAGCTGGTCAAATAGCTGGGTCAAAACCAATGCACCACCCATTTTAGTCTATTTTAGTGGGGATTGGGGGATTTTGACCCATGGCCAAATGATGCTGGTGATGCTGAGGATGCTGCGTGTGCCAAAACCCCCTGGCATACTCCTGGAGAATGCGACAGTTGCAAGTGCTTCCTTTCGCTTTTTGAAGTTCTGCAGGCAAGAATGGTGCCGTTCGAATCTCGGCTTGAACTTTTGCTGGGCAAGAGCCCAGTGTTGGAAGTTTTTGGCATCCCATAAGATATGGGAACCCACATTCGGTGAATATTCGAGTCATGCAATTTGAGTGGAGACATTTTGTTGACCTGGAGGGTGCTTTCATCTAGCTTCAGCTTGCATATTGCTTTCTGGCAGCGGTGTTTTTGCCTGGACATTTCTCCGGTGGCCTCCAGAGTGTACATTGAGATTCCGCTCACTGTGGTTGGTCTCGAAGCGTGTTTTTGGGAGCCGCAGATGTACAGAGCCCCTGCCTCCTCTTCCCTGCCAATGCGCTCTGAAGTTTTTTGACGCCGTCCCGCTCCCAGGCCTGAACTTGCGCAAGCAGATAGCGCACAGCAAGCTGCCTGCGGTTCACAAACGCTCGGCAAGGAAAGCTTTCCAGGCGCCTCTTGTGCAGCAAAATTGGAGGAAACACTGCGCGGCCCGGTTTTGACAAGTGTGAATTTATTGTGGGTCATGCGCTTCCAACTGCAAATGCAGAAGGCGATGATCAGCACAGCCGCTGGCGTGCACGGCCTGTAGTCCTGCTGGGAACTGAGTCAGCATCCCTCGACTGACTGCTTTTGAACTGCAGCTGCGTTGCAGAGCCGCCTTGGTGAGAAACTCAGATCTGATGACAGGGCCGACATCCGAGAGTACATCAAGTCGTCAATGACGATGAATGCTTTGAAAGAGCATTCCTTGGCCTTTGGCAGACCCGAATGGAGCAATCCCGCGTGCTTTGACAATTGCATGTTTCGAAGCAACAGACGTCACGGATGCTTTGCACCAGCAAGCTGGCTTACACTTGATGTGTTCGCGGAAGCGTCGAAAGCGCTGGAAAGGGCCGCTGCATATTGTGACCAATTTCGACCCTTTTGCTCTTTGCCCGTTTTGCTTCAGACGATGCTTGCGCAGAATACGTTCCGAGACGTGCTGACTGGTTCCACCAACTGCGATTTCCACTTAGCCCAGTAGGTGGGTGAGGAAAAACAGCAATGTGCGAACATTTTTGCAGGAGGGCTTGTACTATTTTCCTGCAGCTGCATCATCCCCTAAACGTATCGCGAGCAAAACTGGGCTTAGGGTTTGGGGTGAGTTGGTTCTGAAGGAAGGAAGGAAGGAAGGAAGGAAGGAAGGAAAGGAAGGAAGGAAGGAAGGAAGGAAGGAAGGAAGGAAGGAAGGAAGGAAGGAAACCATCAAGAGTTCCGTATCCAAGCACTTTCAACAACTAATTCAGTTTTGGACATCCCGTCGGAGACAGCGACAGCTTGCATATTGCTCTCTGAAGGAATGGCTTTGAACTTAGAAACTAGTAAAGTAGGTATTGTTGTATGCGGAGATGTTCGTTTAATTAAGTAAAATCATCAAGCAATTCTGTCGGACACGCAGTTTGAGTGGAACAATGTTGTGTGTGTTTCAGTTTTCTCTTCATTTTTGTTTTTCTGGGGCCTGGCATCATGTTGAACTTTCTTGCACATGGCTCTTTCGATTTCTGCTCCGAGTTTAGAGTGTGGGAGGGCGGCGTCAGGGCGTCAGGGCGTCAGGGCGTCAGAACATCAGGGCGTCAGGGCGTCAGGGCGTCAGGGAGTCAGGGCGTCAGGGAGTCAGGGCGTCAGGGAGTCAGGGCGTCAGGGAGTCAGGGCGTCAGGGAGTCAGGGCGTCAGGGAGTCAGGGCTTAGGGTTTGGGCTGGCGCTGTGGGGCCGGCAACGGCCCTGGTGTCAGGGTGTCATGGCTTAGGGTTTGGGCTGGGCCGGCAACAGACCTGTGTTGTGGCTTCTTGGAAGAGAAGTTGATGATGGGCGTATTGTAGATTGGCAGTGGCAGTAGAGCCAGTGCGTGTTTGTTGGATCGCATTTTGACCCTTGATCCCCGGCCAGCTTTCATATTCTTGTGCAAGAGCTTCTGCTGGAGCATGTTTCAGGGGAGCCGCACGGGGCGCATGACTTTTTGGACGATGTATGGTGCTTTCGACTTGAGTTCACCGTGTTCACCGTGTTCCTGACAGTGGCATCAGCTGGGCTTGGTTGGGCTGCAAGAGATTCGGGAACAGAAGTTGCATGATGGGGGTACTTTTGGATTGGCCTGCCGATGGGATGCAATTCGAGCTCACCTGTTTGTGGATGCATTCATAATTATTGCCGTACTTTGCTGGTGTTGCGCCTTTCAGTTCCTTTTTAGGCACATGGCACAAGCACCAATCTTGCGAGTTTCACTCATCCTCAGTTTTTGCTGAATCCTGCTTCCAGGCTGTGCATACATGGTCGCCTCTCTTTTTTTTGAGCGAAGTAGATGGTGAAGCTGTGTTTTTCAGCGTGCACACTTCGTTATGAAGCTGAATCTGCCCAATGCAGCACATAACTCGACATGCTTATAAGAAAATCAAAAACACAACAGAAGGTTTGTAGACATCAATCTGCTGCATGCATGTTGGATCGAACACAAGCATTGCGATCGTTACACGCGATGAAGGTTCCAGCGGAATCAATTAGACGGAAGCGGTTTATCTACCCTCTTGGTGACGCTTGAGCGCCTGCTCAAGCAGCTTGCACTCTCCGCAGCTTTGCTTGGGGGAGTGAGCTATCGCATTTCGCAATTTGCTCTAGAACCAGCGGGGCAAGAGCCAACATGCCAAAAGGCTTGGCTCTCTTCACCCTGGCTGTAGTCTTCTCAGGAGCTGCCTGGCATTCCCCCCCAAAAAACGGCTCACCATTTGGACATTTTTGCAGAGTGCTTTCGCCTAGCTTCAGATTGCATATGGCTTTCTGGCAGCTGTGTTTTTGCTTGGACATTTTTCTTGGGTCTCCAGAGTGTACATATTGAAACTCAGCTCACCCGAGTTGGTTCAGCACTCGTTGGAGAGCCACTCAAGGTCTGCCGTGCAAAAAGCAGCAAGCGTGTTCGAGAGTGTGGATCAGATGGGCTTCGGGTTTGGGTGGCAAGATTGATGTGGAATATCTGGCAGCAAACGCACTTTTAGTGGGGATGTTTCCGCTTCAACATCTTTGTGAGACCCGCAGAGAGTGCATTGAGCATCGGGAACATGCGTGCTTTCGACTAATTGGCTTTCAGAGTCCTTTAAGGAAGTTTGTCCGGGCGGGCATGTTGAGTTTCAGGAGTGCCTTAATTTCAGCCGAAGCGAAGGAAGGTCTTCCTGTGAATGTCCGCGTTGCTTTGCTCGGCTCACCAGTTGTTTTCGCCTCTCGATCTTGGCTTGGGTTCCAATCTGCAGGCTGCCGGGTCCGGCCTCAGCGTAGCGACGGCTTCGTTCGGAAATCTGGTGTGCGGACAGCTTAGGCAAGCCAAAAGGGAATTTAGCGCAGAGGCAGCAACACACAACAAGTAGGATATTCTTTTCTCAAACAATTTGCTCGTTGCTGCTCGCGCATCAGCAAGAAGAGATGTAACAAGACCAATGTCTCAGGTGACACGCAGCAAGCGTTGTACAGCGCAGCAACAAGTGACAACGGTGCGTTGCGATGATTTACGTCTATATAAAGCCTGTGCTTCAGCATGCGCGGGTGAGCTGTGCCGTTTTGCAACGCATCCTGCGTGCAGAGGAGTGCTACCAAGTACTGTGCACTAGCCTTAACAGACATCCTGCGCCGAGTTTGGTCTGGTTGAAAAGGGGTCCAGGCAGTGCTGTTTCAAGACAAGGTCAAACGGACATTGAGATTTGCAGCTTGCCGACGCACGAAGCTCTTTTGCCTGCGAGGCTGGCCCGGAACTGTTCCGATGGGTGTGCCCGCGTAGACGCGCTGTTGGCGGCCAGCGAGTTTGAGGATGCGTGATGCGTCGAGGCAGCGACGGCGGCTGGTATTGAAGGAAAGTAGCGCGCCGTTCAACTCCACAGCTCGCGCTGCAAGGCGTTGCCGCCATGGCCGAACGGTCGCTGCACAAGACCTGCGCCCTGTGTCGCCAGCACGGCCTAGGTGGTGTGGGCTGTTGCGAGGCAAGCGCTTGCAACACCCATGCCACCAGGTTGACATTCTTGAGAATGTTTCCCAGGGCCCGTGGATACAGTCTGATGCGTCTATGCCGTCAGGACAAAGGCAGGCTCCGGGTGAACCACGTGAGTGGGGCTATGCCCCTTGGTGCGGTGCTGTGGTGTTTCTAATTTTCGCAGCCGGAATGTCCAGCGGCACGTAAATCACAAAAGCTCGTTGTCCCGCTCAGTTTCGCCCCTTTCAGAGCTGCTTGCACCCGTTGACGCTTGTTTGCGCATGTTCCGGCTCCATGCTCAGGCGCCGGCGCGGCGCAAGTCCGCGGCGCTATTCTTTCTCGGCGGTCTGCTGGACGGATCAGTTGCGCACACCACCGAGTTGATGCAGACGCGAGTTCTTTCAATCCTCTCAACATCCGAAGCAAGGTCGACCAAGCCACCGGTCCGAGGATGCAAGTTAGCTCAAGGCTAAGACAGGGGATGTAGAGGCAGCAGTCTGCGCCCCCACACCGGGAACGCGCTGGCGATGTTACATCTTCCAGCGGGACGATTGAATCCACGGCGCCCCACCCTCACGAGATGCGGCCGCAGCACGTTCAAAAGCACACACACACACACACCCACCCACCCACCCACCCACCCACCCACCCACCCACCCACCCACCCACCCACCCACCCACGCACGCACGCACGCACGCACGCACGCACGCACGCACGCACGCACGCACGCACGCACGCACGCACGCACGCACGCACGCACGCACGCACGCACGCACGCACGCACGCACGCACGCACGCACGCACGCACGCACGCACGCACGCACGCACGCCCGCACACGCCCGCACACGCACACGCACACACGCACGCCACACGCCCGCAACACAGCCCGCACGCCCTGCACACGCCCGCACAAGAAACGCCAACCGTAAGGGGGCGCCCGCCCACACGCAAACCAAAACCCCGCACGCCGAGAATACGCCCGCGCCACGCCCGCGCTCACACACCCTCGCACGCCCGCGCACGCCCCGCGCACGCCCGCGCACACACGCGCACGCACACACGCGCGCACCACGCGCACACACACGCGCACGCGCACACACGCGCACCACGCAGAAGCTCTCACACACAGCGCCCCAACAACCAACGCTCACCACACGCGCGCACGCCCGCACACGCGCGCCGCACCCGCTCCGCGCGCGACCACCGCGCCGCACACGCGCGCACACGCGCGCACGCCGCGCCCGGCCCGCGCACGCCCGCGGCAGCCCGCGCCGCCGCGCACGCCCGCGCACGCCCGCGCACGCCCGCGCACGCACGGGCGCACGCCCGCGCGCCCGCGCTCGCACGCGCGCCAGCGCACCACACGCGCACACCCGCGCACCCACGCGCGCCCACACACACGCGCACCACGCGCGCGCACACACACGCGCCCCCCGCGCGCACACGCGCGCACACGCGCGCACACACGCGCGCACACGCGCGCACACGCCCACACGCGCGCACAGCCGCGGCACCGCAGCGCGCCGCACACACGCGCGCACACGCGCGCACGCCACGCGCGGGGGACACACGCGCCAGCGCACTACGCGCGCCACACGCGCGCACACCAACACGCGCACACGCGCGCACGCGGCACACACGCGCGCGCACACGCGCGCACACAGCGCGCGCGGCACGCGCGCGCAACTGCGCGCACTACGCGCACAAAACGCGCACACGCACGCGCGCACAACGCAACGCGCACAACAAACCACAGGCGCGCACCGCCGCCGCACACAGCGCACACACAACGCACGCACACACGCGCACGACATCGCACACGCGCACCACACGCGCCACCAACGGCACGCACGACAGCGCACGCACGCACGCGCGAAGCCCGCGCACCCAAGCACGCAACGCACGCCCCAGCGCCACGCACGCGCGCCCGCCGCACCCGCGCGCGCCGCGCGCCCGCGCGCGACCCGCGCTCACGGCGCCCCGGCGCCCGCGCGCGCCGCGCGCTCCCTCGCCCGCCCGCGCCGCCCGCCCGCCCGCCTCCCGGCCGGCCGCCCGCCCGCCGCCCTCCGCCGCCCGCCCGCCCGCCCACGCCCGCGCCGCACGCACGCACGCACGCACGCACCCTCGCACGCACGCACGCACGCACGCACGCACGCACGCACGCACGCACGCACGCGCGCACGCACGCACGCGCGCACGCGCACACGCGCGCACGCACACGCACACGCGCACGCACACGCACACACGCACATACACACCTAGCTACGAGAAGGATATGGGAAACCAAGAGACTAGGGGCGGCAGATGGAGGCCTTGGAGTGCGCACAAAAAGGCTCAAGTTCACAAAGCAGCCTTTCAGCCTTTGTGTTTCCGAACCCTTCCCAGCCAGCCGCCGGCCAGTACGCCAGTTACTCACAGCCAGCCAGTTGCAGCCAGTGAGTCGCACACTGTCAGTCACCGTCCGCCAGTCAATCACAGACAGTCAGCCAATCAGTCAGTCAGCCAGTTCAATCAGTCAGTCAGTCAGTCAGTCAGTCAGTCAGGACTAGAGTTGAAGCGGGGCCAGCCCGGACTTGAGTGTGTTGTTTGCCGACTCCGCTTGCACGCAACTCACCGTGACAGCATTCTCGCTTGACGATGCTGGCTTGTTTCCCTTGCGCAGCGGCCTAGCCTTGCAGGCCACGCAGGCAACGCTGTTGCTTCTTCCTTGTCGCCTCATTTACATCCTGTCGCGGCTCAATGGCGCACGTGCCATATAATGCAGAGGAGGTGAATCTCCGAGCGAGTCGACGCAGTACGAGCGGAAACTTCGGCTGTCCCTTCTACGCATCTTGCTGCGCCGCCTCATTGCCACCCCCCGCCTTCCCAAAGAGGCTTTTGGCACTCTTTGCCTTCTTCCGTGGCGAGTGGGCCCCACTCCTGGAAGCCGCAATTGCCCTGCCGCCCCGCTCGCCCGGCCACCCCAGGGCCACCCGCCTGTCGGCTTTCGGAATTTCGGCCGCTCGGCAAGCCCTCACTGCCGCGCCCGCCCCGGGCACTCCGGACACCCTCCACCAACTGACCGACCCCACTCGGCGGCGATTCAGGGCTGGAGTTGTGGAAGCCTGACTTGACTCCCCAGTCATGCTCTCTCGGACATTGCTCTGCGCCAACCCGCCGTGGCGCTGCGCCGGGCCCCAGCAGGCACACCTCTCCGCTGCTTAGGCTCTTGTGGGACGACGGTTCTTTTGACTCCCTCCTCCTGGTCGCTGACCGGCTCGCCTTTGCTCAGTTCCCCCCTGTCTCTGCGGCCGCGCTAGGCCTTGGGCGGTGTGGTGGCGTTGCAAAAGCCTAGTGGGGGTGTGCGGGTGACTTCCTGAGACGGTTGGTTACTCGCACGTTCGGCTGATGAGGCTTGTCGGCCCCACCAGTTCGCTCTCTACACCCGGGCCTGGGCTATGGCAAAGGGGGGGCAGCGAAGCTGGCTGCTGGCAGCAAATTAGAGCGGCCGTGCTCAACTGCAACGCTGTGGGTATGCTCAGGAGGGCAGCACACGGAGCACGTAATGAGCACGCGCGGGCGCACAGAAAAGCAGCCAAAGCCACGCTTTTTTGGAAGTCGGACAGGTCCACGCTGGTCACTAGGCAGCCCTGGGACCCCAACCAAACGACCCGCGCCTTGCCAGAGTTGCAACAACAGGGACGGCGCGCTGGTGAAAGGGCGGCTGCTGAAAGGCCCGGTCTGGGAATTCTGGGAAAACAGGAGGGCCCGGGAAGCAGCATCAAGCTGCGCCAGGAGAGCCGCCTGAAGCCGTTGGCGGGCTAAACCCCGCCGCGGTGAGCGCCTCGTGGGATCGCAGGACGCCCATCAGTCCGGGCCAGACGTGTAGCCTGGCAAGGATCTCGTCCGCCAAACGCGGGGGTTGGCGCTGCAGCACAGGCAGCGTGTCCGCCCACGAAGCCCATAGGCGGCCGGAGCGAGAGCCACTCCAGAGCGCAAATTGAGGCCACCTCACTGACCTTTCGGTAGACGGCATTGGCGCATTCGATCTCATCGAGGCCGAGGGAGGCGAAAAGTGACACGACTAAAACGTCGTCCAGGCCCGCATCCACACCTGTCTCGGCGTTTGCCCTTGGCCTTTGGTCGGAGCGCACCTGCCGGTGTCGTCGCCCTCTCGACCCTCCTGGCGATCACCGAGCAGCCTGCGCTAGGGCTGGTGCTTTGTGG
Organism: Effrenium voratum; assembly: GCA_963377175.1. Lineage (NCBI taxonomy): Eukaryota > Dinophyceae > Suessiales > Symbiodiniaceae > Effrenium > Effrenium voratum. Next base: position 663,254 of record CAUJNA010003257.1, on the reverse strand, counting down.
AGTCGTGGATGCCCGCTCGAGAGGGCCGCCGCTCGTGTTCGCGGAGAAACTGCTGTTGTGCGCGACCTGAATGTGGCGGTCGCTCGTTTCGATGACCGCCGCATCGAGGTCAGTGCAAACGGCTTGCCCTTGTGGATTGGAACGCAGCTTGCGGTCGACACGACCATTGTGTCGCCACTCACAGCCTGTGGTGTGCCCGTTCCTTGCGAGACCCTGCCGGCCCATCGGGCCCGGCGTCGCAAAGAATCCACCTACCCCGAACTTGTTGGCAACGCCCGTTGCCGCCTCGTCGTCCTCGGTGTTGAGGCCGCGGGCCGCTGGAGCACCGAGGCAGCGGATTTTTGAGTTTGCTTGCCACGTGCGGCGCCTGCCGTGTTGCGACCTGCTTTGCGCAGCGCCTATGTGCACCGATGGTCGGGTTTGCTTTCGGCAGCTGCCTCCACCGCCTTTGCCCGAGGGCCTGACTTGTTTGCCGTCGCCTGGCCTCAGCAACCTTGATGGGCCCGACCCCGATGCCAGCGACCTGCTCGCGGGGTTCCTTGACGCGCCTGACGTTTCCCGCTTGCCGGCGCGGTAGTGCCCTGCACGAGCTGCCGCAACAACAGCATCCCTGTTGCAGGAGGGGGAAGCCCTGGCGCCCGGGGCCCCGTAAGCACCGACGAGCTGAGACTCCAGGAGCAAAAAGGCGTGAGGAGACAAAAACAAACAAGAAACCCTGAACTAACTCTAACCAGCCTGCCCTGACCACCGGACCTTAAAGCCTACAAACTGAACCCTAAGCCAGCGCGAAACCAGCCTAAATCAATCCCAAAGCCTGGGACCCGGGTCCGGCGCCCAGCGGGCGTTGCGCATGACGTCGCCCTGCGGCGTCGCCCCAGCAGCGGCGTCGCCAGCGTCGGGAGGAAGCGAGCTGAGGCTGGCCGCGAGCGTGCCCTGCGCCGCGACAGCCAGCAACTGCCCCCACCGCGCGTATGCGGCGGCAGCTGGGCTTCGGGGCTGCAGGAAGGCTTCCGTCTCGTCCCCAGCGCCCCCCAACCTCGAGGGCGACGACAACGAGGCGGCACCGCGCCGCACCCCGGAACTCCGGGTAGGTGCTCCGGCGCTTGGTGCCTGCAGGGCGAGGCCGGGCTCGGCGTCGGCGCGGGGTTGGTCCCAGCGCGCCGCACGGACCGCTACCTGCGCCGCCGAAACCGGGAAGCCCGTTTGCGACAACCTCGAGCCGGACAACGGCATGCCGAGGCTGAGGTCGCGAAGGAAAACGTTCGTCGCTCCTCGGGCGACGGCGCGCGGCAGGCGCAGGCGACGGAGCAGGACACATCGAAACGTGTCGTCCTGAAACCTGAACTCGTCGCGAGTCGGCAGCGCGGCAGCGGCAACGCTACCGCCCGGCCCAGCTTGAGACAGCAGCAAGGCCCGAGACGCTGGATCGAGTTCGGTAAATAGCGTCACGAGGGCCCTCCGGCCCTTTTGCCAGCCGCGGCTTCACCACTGTGCCAACTTGCCCTGCCTTGGCTTACTCCTCCGACTTGTTCCGGGTGCTTCTCTTGAGGCGCCTCCGCCTCCCGCTCCCCCTGTCCGAGCGCTTCTGCCGGTGTCGTCGCCTTCTGGACCCTCTTGGCGACCGGACAAGACTTGCTGCACCGGAAAAAGGCGCGTTGGAAAAAAACACGCTCGTAGGCAGCCGTGTTTCACCGCTTGGGCAGACGCAAAAATGCGAGAAACACAAACCCTAAAACCTGAGCTTAAGCTTAAACTTTAACACTATCCGCAACCAACTCTCAGCCCGCCCTCCACCAACGAACCCTAAACGAACCCTGAAGCTAGGCGTGACCACCGGGCCCTAAAACCTGAACTTAACTCAAAACCAAACCACACCTAGTATCGCGAGCGTTTGGGGCGGAGTTGGATGTCCTCGTCGACCATGCTGCTGCGTGTCCTCGCAGCGGTCTTCTTGCCCGCCGCGCCCCCCTTGTCGAGCAGGCTTGGGTTCGCGTGTGGGGCCGGACCCTGGCGACGTCCAACCCTCAGCCAGCCCTCAACCAACCCAATCCTCAGCCAACCCTATAGCTAGGAATAGGAAAAAGCATCGAACATTTTAGCTTGCGGCCACGTCCAGGAACAACCCCAAAGCAGCCCCAGTCCCAAACCAACCCCAAGCCAAGCCAGTGCTTTTCCAGTGCTTTTCCAGTCTACCTCTGCTTTGCCACTTTTCTTCAAGCGCTGATTAAGTCTGCGTCTGGAAGCCCAAACGTATCCCTAAACCAACCCTAGGCCAGCCCCCAACCAACCAACCAACCCAACCCCAAACCAACCCCAAACCAACCCTACGCTAGCCCGCCCTTACGCACTAGAGCACTCAAGCCCCGCCCGATAACCTCAACTTAACCCTCAACCAACACCCCTCCGCCAGCCCCAAAACCTAAACAAAACCCGCCAACCCAACCCAAACCAGCCCTAAACCAATCCCAAACCAATCCTCAACCAACCCTCAGCCAGTCCTCAACCACCCTAAGCCAATCCCAAACCAATCCTCAACCAACCCTCAGCCAGTCCTCAACCACCCTAAGCCAATCCCAGGCCAATCCTCAACCAAGCTGGCCCACCCCGACTTTCGAGACCCCCCCTTACAAGACCGTGTGGCACGAGAGGAGCACTAGAGCCCCAAAACCAGAATTTTTTTTTTCATGCGCCTTGTTCCGCAGCTAGGGTGAGTGCCACGGGAGATGGAAACCAAGGCGTGCTGCAATAAGTGGCTGGGCAGCACCCACCTGCTGCCGCCCGGCACACGGCTGAAACATGTGGAGCGACTGAGGCGGGCCAACCGGCACATCACGCTATGTGTTGAGATGATGGTAGACTAGTCGGTCGCCCGGCCTTCTCTGAGGCGAAAGAAACCATTGAAACAAAAGAGGAAATAAACACGACCCTGGGGGGACATCTCTGTCATCAACGGTCCGCGGCGGGGAGTCCAAGACACGGAAAATCTTGGTGGGTCCAGCCCGCAGCGCTTAGTCGTCCTCAGCCGTGAGGTTTGACCTCGCGCACGGCTTGGTGCACGTCCGGTCCCTCCGCGCTTTCGTGGCGCTGCGCCGCTTCAGCCGGTGCGTGGCAGCGGCGGCGGTAGGGCCTCCTTGGCGTGGCCCTTCAACGTGCCGTGGTGTGCACCTTGTTGGGCGGCGCTTGGCTCTCGCCTGTGCGTCCTGCTGCCGCCCGAGCTGCCTCCTTTGTGGGGGTTCTTTCGCCTCATTCGGCGCCGCCTGTTTTGGGGGAGGTTTCGGGGTACCGATGGCTTTGCGGGCAAAAAGGTTTGCGGGGGCAAAACAATTCTTCAAATATCTTGGCTGCTCCTCCCCACCTCAGCCGTGCCCTGTCCGCGGCCTACTGGGCTTCTTGGACTGGCACGCCCCCAGTCCACTTGACAGCTCCCCTGCTGGCAGACCTCGCTTTGGCTGCTGGTGGCTGTCGAGCGCCATCACTGTCTTGGGGGTCGCTGGGCGGCCCACGAGTTTGTTGCGACTCAGTTGCATCAGCTCCGTGCCAAACAGGACACCTTGTTGCAAACCATCCGCAACCTCCTGTGTACCTGGTTGGATGCCGGAGAAAAGGGCGCGGAAAAACTAGGCAGCGCATAAGTCAACGAGCATGGTGAGCGCATGTCTTTCCAAGCGCAACAGCTTTGTTCAAGCATTGTTCAATGCTTCTCAAAAGCAACAACGCCGGTGATGCTTCAAGTGGACAAATTGTCGCCAGGAGGCATGCGGTGTATGCAGCATGGGGCGCGCAATGCATGTCTCAATCATTTCAATTGGAGGGGGGTGACCATGTGCATTGCATTGGGCTCAAGCTGTGTCCCACTATGGGCAGCTTTTTGTTGAGAATAGTCGTAATTCGCAATGCATTGCTTACATTGGTCGCTGGCCAGGAGGCAGGGCTTCATTTGTGTTGTTCACCTTAGCTTTTCGCAATAGAAGCAACGTTGGCCAGGTGTTTGACTCACCGGTACGGCTGATGCACATCACTGACAGTCACATATCCTTAGCCAACGAGGCCGGGGGGAGCGGTTGCACTGTTGCACAGCTACGAGGCTTCTTGTTTTGGAAGCTTGCGTGATGCTTCGCCATGCTTCGTTCTCCAACGTAGGCACTGATTCAGGTGCAATCCTATCGTGGATGCATCGCAGTGCAGTTTGTTCCAGATGCATCCTGCAGATTTGAACGTTTCTCCATTTGGGAGGCACCGCCCCGCTCGTCACGGATGCATGCTGCGTTTTCAAGGCAGGGAATGCTTGGCAGCCTTCCTTCACACTTTCTAGGCTTTCCGCGGGAATGCTATTTGGGAATGCGTCAGGGAAACCAATATGTGTCAGGTGTAAGTTGATTGAGACTGCTGCCAACAGGAAAGCAGCAGGGTCCCTCGTTTTGCCGCGCAACCCGCAAGTCTTGTTGGCCCAGTTGCTGCAGGAGCCGGAACCGGGAAACCAATGCATTCACAACTCCAGCGCAAGAGTGCCAGACTCAACTGACAGCGCCAGGCAGCTGGTTAGGGATTTGATGCATGTGTGCCTGCCCGAGGTTTTCAAGGCTGGTGAATCTCGCGCGGGACTGGAACGTTGACTTGGTAGTGCTAGGCAGGAACTGGTTCAGCGTTCCAGCGAACGCTGTGGTGTTTTTGGTCAGGTGGCGACATTTTGAACTTCCCGTCCAATCGAACCATGATGTGGGTGCTGGAGCAGTTGCGGCTGACGGGCGCCCCGGCAACTGGCGGTGGTTGAGTTTTGCGTTCCCTTTATTGGGCAAAAACCACAAAAGTTGCGCCGGGCCTTTGCAGCCCCCCTTTCCATGCCAAACCTTCTTCAGCAAAATGCCTGCCAGCTCATTGCGAAACTCTCCCACCATGCCTCCCCTTCTCATAGCAGTTTTCTAAAAACATCTCATTTCGGCCAATTTTGGGTTTTGGGTTTTGGGTTTGGGCTGAAGAGCCGCAGGCAAAGATTTCATCTTCACCTCGGGGAACCACGACTGGCTGCTGGAGGGCCAGCGTGGGGCCGCGCGCTACGACGCCGACCGCGTCTCGGAGCTGTCTTCCACCTTCCGGCGCCCTGGCCGACGGAAGGACCCCGCGGTGCAAGCAGTTGCATAAATGTCAACCCCCGGTTTTCCAACACTCAACCCCCGGGTTTTCGGGTTTCTTTGGGGGTGTTGTTGGTTGCGAATTATCACTTTTGGAAGGGAGCACTATTCATCATTGTGTATAAAAGCAGGGGGTCAAATGTGGTGACTGGCTTTATGGCTATTTGGGTATGGGTCAAAATGAGACTGCAGGTTTTAGTCTATGTTTCCATTGAGTGGGGCAAGCCCTGTTGGGGTTAGCCGGGTTAGCCGGGTTAGCCCATTTTTGACTCAAAGAGTAGGAGGTGCTGCCCCGGCCAAATTTGGTTGCTGTTGACCCCTCTGCAAAAAGTGTCCAACATTCTGTGAGTCCACTACGGAGAATCCCGCCTGGTTCAACCAAGAAAGTCAGTCCAAAAATCCGTTCCCAGATGGGTGTGAAATTTCGACTGGCATGGGATTTGTGAGCGCGCTCAGGCCCTTCTACGAACAGAGCGTCTCGAGTGTCAGTTCTTGCTACAACAACCTCGGTTATTGGGATCGCCCTGGAATTGGAATTCTCTACGGCTGCGCAGTGGTCAAAGGCCGCGCAAAATCATTGGTGCGGCAAAATGTTTGCAGGCAAATCCTCGCCAGGGGCTCTCCCACCGGTGACTGCGTTTTTGAGGCTGTTTGATGCTCGGGCCTGCTCTCGCAGGCTTGCTGCTGCTCTTCGTAGACAACTCCAATTTTCAGGTGGACAGCGACCAACTCGAATTTGTGCGTGTCCAGCTGTCCAATGTCGCCGCGCAGCTCGGAGCAAAGTAAAAACCTGCGCTTCATAGCCGACGTTTTCGGACTGAGGAACGTACCGGTGGTTGTGTTGCTCCACATCCCCTTGATGCTGCCGGGCATGAAGCTGCCGCCCAAAGAGCTCTGCGGTCACCAGCACTGGGGCGCTGCCACAGACGTGGTGTCTCAGCACGGTCTATGTGAGCACGCTTAAACTGCATCACTTGCTGCAGCAATTACCATGTCCACTTCTTTTTGAGCTTTAATAACTAGAGCCATGGTGCAAAAACTCCGCTCCGAAGAACCCGTTCGGAACCGAGAGCTCGCCGAGCTGGTTTTCAGCTTTGCTTGTCTAATCGCGCGCGTTCGGCTGGTTGTCTCAGCCGAGTTGTGGCAAGTGGAAGACCGGCCAAGATGGCCCTCCGGGAACCTGCAGAGCACCTTGGACTTCCGTGAGCTGATCCAGGCGCATGCCGCTCCCGGGCCCATCGTGGCCTTGCTCTCAGGCCTGGGCGGGGTTATGCAACCGTAGCGTTTTTCTTCTTATTATTTTTTGGGGGGGTGCGTGCGTCCATTTAACCCACTAAAAATCATACTTTTAGAAGGGGACCTGAGGAGAGCCCCGAAAAATGAGTGTCTTTTCTTGGGTCCAGAATGTTGGCTATGGCTATTCAAATAACCCTGCATTGAATGGGAAACTAGCCCTAACAACCTAACGACCTAACCACCTTCCAACCAATCCAAACAAATTGGAAGGAAGCTGAGCTATGGCTTCCTTGAGATAAACGACTTGGGACTTGTGCAGGCCACACGCACGAGGACGCAGCCGTGGCCCTGAGCCCGGAAGAGCGCTGCGCCAACGGCACCTGGACGGTGCGCTCTGAGGGCGGGCGCGAGCGGGTGGAGGCGCTTGGGTGGGAAGACGGTGGGGTGGGTGGGAAGACGGTGGGGGGGGCGGGGGCGGGTACCTGATGTACGCATGAAGCTCCGACTTTTTAAAAGCCGGACAAGCACAAAGCACATCTGAAGCAATCTCTTAAGCTGGACAAGCTTCTTGCACCTCTCTTGTGTCTAGGCAAGTGGCGCGCTCCAGTACACGACCCACACTGCTGCTGAGGGCGCGTACCGTCTTCTTACCATATATTGAGAGTGGCGCTTTCAGCCGGGGCATGGCTTTGCCGCGCAAGGCCGCAAAGCAGCAACGCAAGCAGGATTCTTAGCAGTGTGTGAGCCGGGCGTCCTTAAGGGACCCGGTGGCCGGGGGCTATGGCGAGGAAAAGTGGGGCTTGATGTTTACGGTGCGATGGAGCCACCACTGCCACTGCTGCCACTGCTGTGCCTTCCCTAGACGCGTTTTTGAGCCTGGCCTTTGCTTGCGTACGGGTTTAATGTGCTTTTATCGCTGTAGGTCATGGCTTCTGGAATCATTGTCCTTCTTCTTCGTTGCAGTTTGGCCGCTCACACGTGCGCAGCTTTTGCTCTTGATGCCCACGACTGTGCAAGATCATGGCAGCTATGCAACCCCTTGCTGCTTTTGGCGCATTTTCCCACATGTTGCGCGCTGTTCACAGGCATTCCTGTGGAAGCCATGTTCGAAGAATCGGAGTCGATAGGAGACTAGCCACACACACACACGCACACAATACCTATCAACCGTTTATCAACCTGCAAAACCGTTGTGGAACCAAAGCCAAGACCCTCGTAGCATCGCCACAGCCCCGTGGTTTACCTTCAAGTCGTCCAAGCCTTCCATCGTTGGGGATGGTACTTGTATTTGTAGATCCTTCAGTTGGACGCCTGTGTTTGGCTGCCGAAAGCCATATCGCTGGCGCGAATGCTTGGCCTTGACACTGCCCTGAAGCAGGGCATCTTTGCCACGCTCCTGGGCAAGCAGAGCCACATGTCACACCAGATTTAAGAGACACTCTGAGAGGAAGGTGGGAACCCCCACGATCCATCTCCGCCGCGCCTCCGGTTGGTTCAGCGAGATCCCTTGGGATCTGTTGGGAATCAGCCGAGGTACGTGGGCCTATGGACCTCCTCCCATCTGCTGGTCTACTCCTCGCGCCTGCGGGGCGCCCCCAGCTACAACGCCACCTCGGTGGTGCTGCTGACGGAGACGGTGAAGCTGGGCCTGGCCACGGCGATGTACGTTGTGAGGGGCTTAGGGTTTGGGGGTTGGCCCGGTTGGCCTGGGGAGCTGCACATGAAGTGCTTGGGGTTCCGGGGGGGGGGGGGGGGCTGCTTCGGTGCTTCGGGCGATGCGGCTTTGGCGAGGTGGTGGCGTTCATGCGCATTTTAAGCTCTATGAGTGGTGTGCAGGTCTATGACGGCTCCTTCGCAGAGATGCTGAAGGTCTCACGGCGAGAAGTGCATGTACTGGTGAAGTATGCCATCCCGGCAGTGTGCCTTTGGCTTCGTAGGGAACTGAGGCGCTTCCTCCAATGCCCGGGAGCGGGGAGGGGGGGCCCGACGGCCCACCCGGCCCTGGGAAAGCAAAGAGGATGGACACGTAAGCGGAACCAATTTTTCTTGGGCTTTCGTGTCTAGTCTCTTTTTCTGGACAAAAGTGAGCACTTTCGACAGTTGATGTCCTTCCGTGTATTGGAATCCCGCCTGGCTGATTCAGGCTGTATGCCCTGTACAACAACTTGCTCTTCGTGAACCTTGCAGCCTTTGACCCAGGAACCTACAACGTCTTGATCCAGCTGAAGATAGCTTTGACTGGAGTGCACGGTGCCCAGCAATTTTTGCCCAGCGCTGCCACATGAGTAGTCTTGTTTCTCTCAAGCTATGCCACGCTTCCACGTTTCCCCCTAGCTGGTACACGCGCATGGCCTTGTGCTTGTGGACAAAGCTGTTGCGTTCGTACTATGGTTGTGACCTACGGTGACTGTTGAGAGCGCTTGTCCGTTGGCCCAGCATTCAAGCGTTTATCCTGACCATGTCTTGCGCATCATGGGCTTGACAAGGCAGCAAGCACATCTAAGGATTCGTGCAACAGTAGGGTCCCGTCCAAGTTGTTTCTTCCTGGTTTGCTTCTGGTTTCGATGTAGCGCCCGCTCAACAATGTGTGCAGTCTCGGCACATTGCCCATACGTGAGGCTCTATCAGGTCCTGTTCTCAAAGCGGCTGAATCGCAACCAGTGGTCGGCAATCCTGCTCATCACGCTCGGCTGCATGTGCAAGGAGTCTGGCAAAGTCACCAAGTTTGGTTTTCAGGCAGGGAGGTTCGTTGAGCATCTCCGGGTTTTGGGAGTCGTATGTGGGAGTCGGCCACCATGACAGTTGGCTTCTTGTATGTCCTTGCTTCACCGTGCGGGAAGCAGAGGCGAACTTGAGCTCGTGGTTCCTGTTGCTGGTGCAGATGCTGTGCTCCGTGCTCGCCGGGGTTTACAACGAGGTCAGCCGCTGTGCAGTTTTCCTGCATCGTTCGGCCAGTCGCGTGTCCAGTTGCCATTCTGCAATTTTGAAGAGTGACAAAGCTCGGCCATGTCTGCGCAGGTGCTGCTGAAGGGTTCGGACTCTGGCAAGAGTGGCGTCACCACCAACTTGCAGCCGCCTGGCTAAACTTTTGGAGGGGCATGCCACTGGCAGCAATCAGCTGAAGCCCTTGTGCGTGGGAGAGGTGACTGGCCGGCAGTGGCACTTTTTTTTTCTTATTCGAGGAACGTTTTCATGTACCTTCAGTCAATCCTGGTGAACGGTGTGGTCCTAGCTTGGAAGGGCGAGGCCGGGCACGGCTGGGGATGTGGGGCACGAGCGAGAGAGATCGCACAGTGGGTGCACTGATGCCATTTTGACCTCGGCATTTGGCTGTGAACAAAAATATGTACCCAAAATGGAGCCCTGGAAAATGGAAACTTCAACTACAGCCTGCGGTCCCCTGGTGAATTAAATTTTGACCCACACCCATTTGGGTATGGTCAGGGTTCCACAGGCGCAGGAGGCTTGACCTTTCTCCAGTTCGAGCTTTTCCGCGTTGCCAGTTGGCTGCGGCAGCCTCGCCTGACAACCTGCGCGCGGTGGCATCGCCGCGGGTGTGCGGCTCAGATGGTGGGTCTGTTCCTTGAACCCCGGATTGGGAAGGGAAATGTGGCCAAACCCGCCAAACCCTGCGACAGCGCAGATCCATCATGCATGGAGCAATTGGAAGATGTTAGAAACGGCGGGGCGCGCACGCAGTGGAAAGCGAGTGCGTGAGTTCTGGCAGGAAAGTTCTCAATCCTGGCTTAGGTGCTTGGCATCATTGGCATCATGTCCACGGTGGGTCTTGTCACCGGCTTCTTCCTGAAACACCTGGACTCGGTGAGGAAAGCGGTCGCCTCTGCGCTGGAGGAAGGGGCTTGGGTCATTGAGGGCATGGGACCCGGGTGCCAACGGCTCACGACTTGAAATGTTTTGAAGGTGCAGGAAGGATCAAATTTTTGAACACTGCAAGTTTCATCATCTGCACTTTTGATATGGTTTTGAGCTTTGATACTTAAATCTCGGACACTGTTTGGACTTTGAGTGCGTCGGTCAGAATGTGGACTGGTAATGAGAAAGTGGCCAACCACAGTTGCCTCGTTGGCCCTGTTGGCCGTGAATTTCTGTCTGACTTATGTGGCTCTACTTTGCGCACGGTGCAGGGGAGCTGTTTGAAGCGTCCAGGTGGTTTTCACCATGCTGCTGGGCTTCCTGCTCTTCGGCGCGCCGCTGGGGCTAGGCGGGGCTCTCTCTGCGCTGCTGGTGTCCGTCGGAGTGGCGCTGTACTCCCGACCGGTGCCTTCCCGACAGCCAGAGGAGGAGCTGAAGGTGGTGTGAGCAAAAGGTGGCAACTGAGGGAATGCGGGGACGGGGGGAAGAGAGGGGGGGGGGGCGGAAGGGGGGAGGGGGGGTCTTTGGTCGCCGCTTCCATAGATCAGATTCACTGGGTGCCCCGTGGAATGGACTTCTGTGATCCAGTGCCATGGGCGCGGCGCGTGTTTTGCGAGGCCAGGCTCAAGCGCCGCCAAAGGAGCTGGCGCAGCTGTGCGAGGTTTCTAGCTGAATTGGAACAAGTGCCCCCCCCAAAAAAAAACAAAACCAAAAAACAAACACAAAAAACCGAGTCACACCAAGCCTGACGCCTGACGCCTCGAGTTGGAAGTCCAAGGGTTTCCAATGTGAACAGATATTTTCTGGTCACAGCAGCTCTTGGGCTGCCCGGATGGAGGGCTGAGGCCATGCCCAAGCCAGAGCTCCTGCCATACTTGCCGACTCTGGGATCAATCCGCTCCAGGAAGAAGCTGGAGCAGGCCTTAGAGTCAAGGAGAAACCGTGCCACCAGTGGCACTGGCTCAAGCAATAAATCGGCCCGTGTTTCCTCAGCTTGTCGCCCAGCGATGAGACCTACAGACCAAGGACCGCTCAGTGGCGCGCTGGCGCCCCACCTCCCACCACGAGGCGCCGGCCATCGCCGAGTCGCTGAGTCGCTCGGACGGGGTGCCCGTTGGGCAGGATGTGCCTTCGTTGGCCCGGCGCCTTGTCGGCGCCTTGGGGCCTGCAAGGGCAGAAGGGGTCGCCACATGGGCCAGTTTGCCTTTGGCCACTCACTTGATCAAATCTGCCGGACGAATGTGGAAGCGGAGAAGGTGAAGCAGGATAGGTTTGCTTGGCGAATCAGTGCACGTTCAAGCAAATTGCCAAGCAAACCTAAGCAGTTGGAGCCAATTTAGTTCAGTGCTTGGTCAATTTAGTTCAAGCAGTGCACTCAGGAAAGGTCTAAAGGTAAGACTCTGAGTGCACGTTCAGTTTCTCGACATTCAGGGTTGCCATAAGGCGGGCTCAGCCTCGTTGCCAGCCCTGCCTTCAGTACCACCGAGCGGCAGGCAAGGACTTGGGGGGCACAAAGTGGAAGGGCTGGCTTTTGGTATAGCACTGTCCGGCTCCGCCGTTGGTGCATGCCCGCCTGGCAGGCTTTGTTTGAGTCGCCATCTTGTTTCCGCCCAATTTCTTCTGCCATGCGAGGCAGGCAGCTTCCATGGTGGGGAGCCTTGGGCAAAGCCGTCCAGTGCATGGCATAGGGCGGTAATTCCAAGGTCAACCTGTGGAGGGCCATGGCCCCAGCCAAGCGAGAAGGTCAGGTCGGCTTGCAAAGGTCCTTGCAAAATTTACGAGCGCAGGTGCCAAGTCTAAGCGCCAATAAAATCCCAGGACCGGGGCCAAAAGGCCGCCGGCCTCTTAACATTGGCACCCTGAACTGTCGGCCGTGGATTCCCTCGATGCATCGGCTCTTTCCAAGGATGCCGGAGATCTGTTGCGCGGCAAGGAGGCGGGGGTACTGCCAGCAGGGCTGTTCTGAAGGTCAAGGTATGACCAAAGGCTGCCCTCGCACAAGAGTTATGTCCAAACTCCTGGGGGTGTACTGTGGCTGCGTAGGGGAGGTACAACATGTATGACGTAGATGCGAATGTGGCAAGTGGCATTTGCGTAGTGGCGTTATGCTGACGAATCGAAGGACTTGGCGCGGAGATCATGAAGAGCTCCTGTAAGAGAGATCGGGCGCAGAAATCTTGGAAAGCAGAGCGTGTTCAGACGAACATGTTGTGCGGATGGCCCTTTCCGGAGATCTTGTGTGGAGATGTGTGTTTTGTAGATATTCCCCAGAGAGAGAAAATATGTGCGGAGATGTGGCAGAGATCTTGCACACAGTTGTTGAAGAATGCCTTTAAAAAGAGATGTTCCACAGAGGTATGGTAGAGATCCTTCAGGAGACATGTCTCGTGCCGAAACTTCATAGAGGTCGACATATGTGTAGTAAGCATCTTGCGCGTTGCCTGGTCTTGAAGGTGTTAGTGGCTGGCTATTGGTGAAAGTGCTTTTAGGAGATACTGTGGATGGACGAAATCCTGCACCAGTTGGAAACCATGGGAAACCATTGTTCATTGGCATTCATTGGTATTTGCAGGGGATTCATTATTCCAGGGTTTTTTAGGTGGTGCGAAATGGATTTCGTCCATCCACAGTATGTCCAGCAGTTGGCCCGGGTTGCCACGAATCGACCCTTGCCCAGCTCGGTCGCCTCAGGCGGAGCTGCCCATGCTGGTGCCACCGCCAGCGCACCGCGTGCTGGGGCTTGGCAAGGAGGCATGCCTTGCGTTTGGCGCCTGTACTTCCATAGGAGCCACTTGCTCAAAACCTGGGTGGATGAAGGTTAGTGAGGGATACTCCCAACCATAATTAGCTGCGGCAGTTTCCTAATTCTTTTCATGGTTCTGGGTAGACCATTTTAATACCAGGTTTTGATTACCACTCATATGCCTGTGGCTCAAAACCTCTACCGACATGGCACCGAGGAAAATGACGCCAAAGACTAAAACCTGCCTAAACCTGGCGCTTTGGTTTTGAGCCACACGCATATTTCCATACTTCGCTTTTCAGTATGTAGGCCGGCCACGGTTTCGGGCAGTGCAGTTGATTTCTTTTTACATCGTTTGGTGGTGATGTTCTTCTCAACTTTTGTGCTCCCAGCAGGCGGACGGCAAGCCACCTAAGCTGAGTGGCAGGCGCGGCCCATGAGATGCCACGTGAGTCTACCGGGATGTGGTTGGAACCTTTGCCCCCGGCAGTGCGTCAGCATCAGGGCTCCTTCCAAATTCAAATTCATGCTGTGCTTCACCATGAAAGCTTGTTCAGTAGCTCAAGCGCCAGTCACTTGTGTCCGCCAGGACATCAGCAGGAGGTCTGGCCGGGAATTGGGGCCTGAAGTTGTGCTTCCCTCTTTCCGGGCTACCACACATGCCCGTCACTGTGGCGCTTTTCAGGCCCTGCCAGATCCAAATACATCCTACATGCCGCGTCTGGGCGCCCAGCTGTCGCTGTTTCACAGGTCTGGATTTTGTGCATTCCATGGCTTAGGCTGGCTCCAGAGGCAGGGCTTTGTTGCCATGTTTTGGGCCGCAGGGCCTCGCAATGCTCGAATGTGGTGCCAGGTACTTAGCAAAGGAGCGGTAGCGCGGATTATCGAGCGCGGCGGAGGGATGATTTTCGATGTGACGAGATGATTTTCAGACTGGCCTTGCACCTTTTGGCCCTTTGCAAAGACTGGCGCACAATGGAGTGCCAAGCGCTAGCCATTGCCCGCGAAGTAATGTACTATTTGCAGGTTTGGGCTGGATTGCTGGCAGGAGCGCGGCTGGAGAGCAAGCGCTTCTCACAGCAAGGTGCGCATACTTGGTTTGCATGCTGTCATCCGTGTGGTGCAGCAGAACAGCTGTTGTTCCCTGCTCCCTTGTGGGCGACGCTCACCAATACCAATTTGAAGCCTACCTTGCACCCGACCACCTCAATCGCAACCTGATGCCCATGGGCCCATGTTGTTCGACGTCCACTTGTCATGTTGAAAATACCTGCCCCAATGTCAGCATTGCCACACACACCCAAGAAGCAAGCACCACGTTGGCTTCTGCCTTTTGGGCTGTGCTTCTAGGCCTTGGGGTTTGTGCTCGCGCCAGGTGCTTTGGCGACGGATGGCGCGTATGTGGCGCAGCAGTTGGCCCGGCAGGTGCTCTGGCCGTTTTGTTTGCTCTGCCGAATTTGGCTTCCGATCTGTTCAGAGCGGGGGTTTGTGTGTCTGGGGGTCCCGCAAAAGGGGGAGGGCGGGGGGAAGGCGGGGCGGGCCGGGAGGGGTGGGCCCAAAGTGTTGGTTGATGATCTTGGTGCGAGTTGGCTTGCAGAATGGTGGCGCAGCTCGGATGAGCTTTGGCGTGGATGGGCGGGCTTGAACGTTCTCCATGGCCTCATGCGAACCTGTCATGCAGTTTGGTCGTCCCAAAAGGCTCAGGTTTGTCGGAGGTTGTCCTTGCCGGTCGCAGGCGGAGGGGCACAAGCACGATGAGCCGGACGCGCACCAAGAGGCGGCGCGGAAAGGACAGTTCTGCCCGTCAGGTCGCTGGCACATTGCCTGCTCGTGCGGCGTCAGATTTCGGCAAAGTGGTCAAAACTTGGCTGCGCATGTCCTGTACATTGGCAAGCTTCCCGCAAGGTTTGCCAAGCCAGTTCGCACTTTTCTACGTGTCTAGCAAACCATCGACGGCAGCCCGTTTGTGGCTTCCATCGGGCAATACTTGAGAGAAGCTTGGACTTGGCATTGATATCCCCCAGCGATTCCGTTCACCTGTCCAATAGACAACCAAGGAACCACCCTTTTAAGGCCAAAAGGAAGATGTCTGGTTGCCATTTATAGTGACAACTGCGATCCACCGAGCCAGGCGGACCGCTGGTGGTGCGCAGTGTTTCTGCCGCTGCCGCGGCCGCGGCAGCTGCTGCCTTCCGTGCTAGTGGGTCAGCGCGGCCTAGCCGATTGGCTGCAGAGTGCGACCAAATGTTCGCCTCAGTTCCCATTGCATGCGACCAGAAGGCCCTTGAGCTGCATGGGTCCCCCGCCTTGATCGGCTGCCTTTGGGCCCAAGGGGCCTTTCAGCAGTGCCCTGCGAGGTTGGCGAGACACCGTCCTTTGACCAGAGGAGCAAGGCCCATGGGATTTGGACCTTGCCCAGCCTTCATGGCGCATCACATCGCAAAAGATCGCAGTACAACTCGTACTGCTGGACTATGTGCAATACGAATGCAGATCCGTGTGCGCCTCGCATACCAGAGCGCCGCGTGTTGTATACTTTGCGGACAAAGTCATGTGATCCTATATGGATGCCAGCTCGTTTTGACACACAGCCTCACCCCTGTGCCTGTTCCTGGCTCCATTATTGTACCGGTATCAAAGTCACCCAGTCGGTTAAAGGGAACCACCAACCAGTTGCCTTTGATCACCCGCAGAAAGAGTCAACAAATGGGTGTGGGTCAAATTAAACTACCAGGGGACTGCAGGTTTTAGTCCATGTGTCGATTTTCCAGGGTTCCCAAAATGGGACCTTATGTTTGACCCACAGCCAAATGGCCTCTATTCAGTCCTGGGGGCTTTTGTTATGTGGAATTATCTGTCAAATACGACATTTTACTGGCCAAGACAAAAAACAAACAAGAAACACAAAAAAAAGAAACACACACACACACACACACAAAAAACAACGGGAAAAGCTCCCAAAATACATCCGCACCCTTTTTATGCGGAGTTTGCAGGAGAAGAAGCTGCAATCTCGGCCAGGTGGAGGTGAAGCTCACGCCCGATGAGTTGGAAGAGCTGGGTCGGCTCTGCGCTAGCTTCGCCAAGCTGGTGCTGCCGCCACCCGTGGAGGTGCTCGAAATGCCGAAGACACTTTTTTTTTTTTTCTTGCCCAACAGCTGAAAGCTTTGGGGTCTCAGCCCAGATAGGCTCCGGGGTGGTCCGGGGCGGCCCTGAGGTAAGGTTCCACGAGGGTTCCACCAGGGTTCCACCAGGGTTCCATCAGGGCTCCACAAAGGTTCCACGAGGTTCTCAGAGGGCTGCGGGGTGGTGCAGGCACTAAACAGAGCACCGCATGCTGTTGGGGATGTCACCTGAGCTTTATTTTTTTTTGGGGGGGGGGTGATCAACATTCCCTTAAAGGCCCCCACTAAACCATGGGTAGCTTTTCCAATTTAGTGGGGGCAATCTCATTTTTATGGGTTTTCCAACCAATGGTCATCCGATGTATGCAGGGACCTTCTGATCAACGCCCCCATGTCGCATGCCAGGGTGAGGAAGCCGCGGTTCTACTGAGCAGGCAGGGTCCTTTCTTCTTCTTCTTCTTCTTCTTCTTCTTCTTCTTATTGTTATTATTATTAATATTATTATTATACATACATACATATATATATATATATATATTGCACTCGGGTTCCTGATGTGCGTTTCTTTTCTTCTTCTTTTCTTCGGGTGGACGACTTCGGGTTCAAACGCATGCGACAGGCCTTGCTTTTGTCAGCTCCTGCTGGCCATGGGCCTGACCTCTCTGGAGAAGTGCTTTGTGCAGGGATCCCAAGTGGGGCCTAGGCCCCTGGGCTGGCGGGTCGCCTTTTCGCGCTGGGGGGATGTGTGCATCTGTTTTTTGGGGCGCTGCGAGTCTGCAGGCTCCAGAATCCAAAAGATCCGCTGCACTCCAATCGAGCCGAGGCCTCACTACCACCGCGCCGTCCAGTGCTTCGACGCCGAGGCGAGGGTTGCCCGCCCTTCGCCCCGCAGCAGGAAGCCCGCAAAGCAGAGCGGCGCTCCGTTCCAGCTACCCACCTGCAAGTTTTTAAGGGGCCTTTGGGAAGCAATTCCCTGAGAGGGCTGGCTGCCCGCTGGCAGTGGACAGCGAGCTTTAACAGGCTCTTCCACGTATGTGCGGCAGGCGGTGAGCTGCGACGTGCATAGCGTCGCCCCCTATGGGAGAATCACCCAGGCGGTGAGGCGCGCTTTCTGGCTCTCTGGGCAGTG
Organism: Effrenium voratum; assembly: GCA_963377175.1. NCBI lineage: Eukaryota > Dinophyceae > Suessiales > Symbiodiniaceae > Effrenium > Effrenium voratum. The sequence continues at coordinate 646,019 of CAUJNA010003257.1, read as the reverse complement.
GGGTTGAACAGTTCTGCTGAAAGCTCTGGGTAGGATCAATTTCTTGCTCGCCCCTGAACGCTCATCCTGTTTCGATGCCCGACCATCCAGCACTCCATGCTAGTGCTGAACGCCCAAGATCTGTCTTAACGGGGTGCAACCCGTTCCATCATGACCTGTCAGGTTGCCAGCCCTTCCAGACAAGGCGAGGTAACATCTCGCGTGTCGACTCTTGGCTCGACCTCAGGCTCAAAACGCAGAAAAGTGTTTCGTAGGGATAGTGCATGGGCATGTTGATGCAAGGAAGGTCAAACCCGCTCACTGTTGGCCCAAATCTTCGCCCAGCACTCTAGACACCGCAGCTGCCTGTCGATGTTTTAGGTTGACGAATCTAGCCTGGAAGAGCTGATGAATGCGTGGCTCTCAGACTTGCGGCTTTGCCACGTGGCCTCGTGTCGAAAAGTTTCAGCTCTGCAGCTTTAAGTCTAGACGCTTGATTGTCTGCTGCTGGGGTTGCCTTGGTCCCTGTGATTGCTGGGGCTGCCTGTGGTTGCCTGACGGTCGAAGCGTTTGCTGGCGCTTTTTTCTGGGATGCATTCACCGGCACGGTGCGTTTCCCGCTGCTTGCAGGTGTGGCATTTTGATCTAGTCAGTGCCCTCTGCCCTCTGCCCCGCTGAGGATCGGCAAGTGCCACGCCTGGCGAGGCTGTTCGGGCGCCTGCTGGAAGAGTTGGCTGCGCACCCTTTCTGGGAAGGGCAGGCCAGGAGATGTCGTCGCTTCATCCCAAGGGCACCCGTATGACATAGTCTGCTTGGGTGGTCGTGTGCGCCCTTGCGTGCTTAGGAGATGGCGGAGGCCATCCCCCGTGCCAAGAAGTATTTCTTCTTCAAGATGGTCCCCGCAGCGCAGGCCTGGGGCAAAATGCGGGTCACATGATGGGCATCGAACCCCAAGCTCGATGTTTGTGCCCAGAACCAAGAGTCTGCCCGGCTGAAGGCTTTCAGTGACGCGCGCCTTCGGCTGCTGCAGAAGAAGGCTGACAAGCGGGATTGGCCCACACGTCTTTCCCACTGTGACGGAGTTGGTATACATTTTACTTTTGAAGGTGATGCAAGCAGTAGATGTCCTTCATACCAGGGCTCAATTCCAGCCATGACTCAGCGGTGCACACCAAGTCGTACTTGTGGCGAGGGAACTGGGAATTGGAGGCGGCGAGAGTGGAGATTTGAGTTGATGTTGAAGCCAAATGGCACTCTTTTCTTGGTGGCTCCCGGCCATCCCCTTAGCTTTTTAGCTTTTTAGTTTCCATTTAACCCACAAAAAGTGACACTTGTAGCAGGGGATCTGAGGACAGCCCAGTGTTCCTTGGCTCGGTGTTCCCGTGCCTTTTCCTTCAGCCAGGCTGCGAGCCTCGAGGAGCCCAGCCGGGGTCCGCGCCCCGCTGGTTGCGTGGGGGTCGGTCATCGCTGTGAGGACTGTGGTTGGACTAATGCTCTTTCCCTTTTCGACCTTGCTGCTTGTTCCTTCCAGTGCCCAGGGTGCAACTTGAATGGCAGGAAAATCACATTTTTTTGCCCATGCTCCCTTTTTGGCACTGCGTCTGAGCTGGGCTGACGGATTTTTTTGCCCTTCAGCTGGCATCGCGATGGCCTCCTAGGCTCAGAGATGGATGCCACAAAGCGCTCCAGATTCTCAGGCGGGGCGGGGGAGATTTCTCTTGGCGAGGGTCAGGGCACCTGAGTCACAATCAAAACCCGGGTAGATGAAGGTTAGCAAGGGACGATCCCAGCCGGAAATAGTTGCGGCCGCTTCTTAATTAGATCGACCATTTTAATACCGGGTTTTGATTGTGACTCACCTGAACATCTACCGGCAGGCCTCCCTGAGGGGCAGCATTCCGCTTGGAACTAAAGACACGTTGCGAGGATTCCTTCGAAAAGCCTGATGGTCACAATGGCAATCATCGAATGGCCTGCCGCAAGCTGTGTGGCATGTTCGTTTGCCGCAAGTTCTTGCTTGGCCGTGGTTGCAACTTTGAGTTTGTGATGATTTCCATAGTGTGTGGAAGCATCGACGCACCATTGCAAAATACTGTAAGTGTGGTGGGAATTGGAGAGCAGGACTGCGCCAGAAAGCGTAGACCTTCAGAGATGGTGTCTCGTGCGAGGGAAAACTATTCCGTTACCCAGAAAAGCTCACCTGGGGTAACGAGCTCGCCATCATAAAGGGTCCCTTAGGAATTCCTCAATTCAGGTTTAAGAGCCAGGATCAACGATGTCAACGCATTTCCTGAATGCTCACATCTCTGCCCGCCCAGTTTCGAGCGCACACTCCTTTGTGGCCCAGGGCTGAGATGGGTCCCGACTCGAACCATGCTTCAGCAACCCGCGTGTCGGTACATCTGCCACGCCGACTTTGCACAGCCATCAAGGGCTATGGATTCCTTGGTACTGCCGAACCGGGGGCAGGTAGGTCTGCTGGACCTCGGGCAGCAAAGGGTCTGCCAGTGGTGCGTAGGCACCAGCGCCACTGAGCATGTCATCAGCATGCATTCTGCGCCAGCATTGCATCCATCCGGTGCTCGCAGACTGCATTTGATATGTTGAGATATGTTTTTTTAGTTTTGGCATTCCAAGGCCATGGATAGCAGCTCTGATCTTCCCACGGAGGCACGGGGCATTTGGATCGATTCGCTTGGAGCAGGTGTGGATGCCAGTTTTTGCTACGGCCAGCTCTGTGCCTTTTGTCTCAGTTGTGCCTTAGTTGGTGGTTTGGGAATCGAACCCCTGGTTCTTGTGGAGGGTAAATGGGAAAGTCCTTTAACAACCAAACCAGCAATCCGAACCACCAGCAGTCCGTTAACAACTTTTGCTTCAGAGGGGGGTTTGTTCGGCTCAACCGAGTTCGGGAGGCGTCCGTGGATTCGCAGAACTCCTCCCCCCCCAAACTGCGGTCGCCTCGGAGGTGTGCCGAGTGCCGTGGCATGGTGTGTCTCTTTTAGGGGACCCCCACCCCCCCGCTGACCCCCCCTGACCTCCCTCCCCCAAAAAAGAAAGAAGAAGAAGGACAAAGTGTTGCTTTCACTTTCCTTTTAAATCCACCAAAAGAGGCCCCCCCCAAAAAAAGGAAAAGCGCGCACACCCATCATATGCCGTCCATCTTGCCGTGGCCTAGGCAAAGGACAAACAGCGTAAGGAGCATCGCCAGCAGGCGCGCCTTTGGTCTTGGGTCAGAGAGTTAAGCCACGATGCCGGCAAGATGCCTGCCAGTGGATCAAGACGCACCTCCACTTCACGGAAGCGGGAGTCCCTCGTGAGGATTGTGGAGACGCTTGGTTGCAGCCTGCCTGACGTTTGAATCCAAGGCCGGTGTCAGTTCTTTGTTTGGGCAGGAGCGTTTAATCAAAGGTCAAGTTGCGTGCTCCCACCTTTGCAGCTTCCCCATCGGCCCGTTGGAGCCCCAATGGCCAGGATTCAAATTCGGGCTAGGCACGCCATGGCGATGCGAGATGCAAGCCATGCAGAAAGAAGGGATCCTGTGGGTGTGGCTCAAAATTAAAAGGAGGGGTTACGCAGGTTTTGGTCCATGTTTCCACTTATCAGGGTTCCATTTTGGTACCGTTTTGTTCTTCTCTTTTTTTTTATTACTTTCTTTTCTTTTTGTTTCTCCTTATTTTTTTGAGCCACAGCCATATCTTTGCGCCTCACCTGTTGGCATCCAACTTGGTGTTGGCGCGGGCTGTCTACCTGTCAGCACCTAGGGAGCCCAAAGACGAGCCGGAGCCGGAGGTCTTGCCGACCGTGCTGCCAGCAGAGGTGGTAAAGGCAGGAAGTTCAACCTACAGGGGGCAAATGGTTGCACTCATCTCTCGGAAGGTGAGAGATGTGAGGGTTTTTGGGGAGATGTTGGGACGCTGCTAGAGCGTCCCTGGCATAGGGTGTCATGGGAACTTTTCGAAATGTTAGTCTTGCTTACTCGGCAAGACTCGGCAAACTTTATGAAAGGAGGGCGAGGAATAGCCCACAAGGGCACCACCGCAAGATGCCGTCCGGCTGTGAAATAAACGTGTTGAGGCCATTGTGATTTTGATTATTTGCTTACCGTGTGTGTGTGCTCGTCCTTTCCGCAAGCCCAATATTGTACGTTCCAATCGCTCTCTGGTTGCGTGTGTGTTTCCTTGTTTTGCAAGCTGCCCTGTGCTGACAGTTGCGCAGAATTGTCCGATGCAGATTTGCTCAACGCCTAGCAGCAGACACCGGACCGATATCCCTCCTCAACGCCCACAACAGTGTAGGCTGCTTTTCATCGCTGTCTCTAAACTCGTAATCTTCATGTACGCGCAGGTACATACGCACATACTTGCATACGTACATACTTACATGCAAACATGCAAAGAATGAGGCCATGAAAGCATGCGCACCTAGGTACACACATGCACATGTACATACGCACATACTGTGGACATACGTACGCACGCACTTATGTACAGACATACATACATACATACATACACGCATCATACATACAAGCATGCAGACATACCGACGTATAAACGTATGTAGGTACACACGCATACCCGCCTATGCACACATACGGGCAGATGCATATGCAGGCATACGGCAGACACACATGCAGACAACATCCATCCGTACCTGCCAACCTACCGACCCACATGCATGCATACGTACATACGTACACAAATGCATACACAAACACATACACATCTACACTACCTCAATACCTGCATATGGCTGTGGCTCAAAAAAGCGGTACCAACATGGGTTGCCCTGGAAAGTGGAAGCCAAGGCGAACACCTGCGGCCTGCCCGTGTTTTTGTTTTTGAGCCACACCCATCTGGCAAAATCCAACGCACAAAGCTCAAACGCCTGGAACCGGAGTCGGATGCCTGGGGCATTTGGTTGACATATCCACCGCCATGCAACTTCTGCGTGGCCTCCCAGGCCGAGTTCCTGCAGAACCAGCTGCTGGAGCCTGAAGTGGTCGCCTTCGTGGCTGCGAGCTCGGCTCGGGGGGCCAGGTGTTCGCAGAATGTCCGGAACGCTCGGCGCGAGGGTTCTTTAAAGGGAAGCCACGGGAACGCGAAGCCCATGTGGTTCTGAAAAAGGGGAAAATCCCGTTTTTGGGGTTGATGTCTGTCGCACTTACGCGTCATTCAATGACTCATTTGATCTCACATGGTTGGAAATGGGCAGGAACCAGCATTTGGCCTGTCGAGGAGGTCTGGTCATTTGATTTCTCCAGACGTCCCTTTGGAGCCACACCAGGGTGAGTCAGTAGCTGCACATGCAAGCCTGTGGCAGCTTTGCAGCCGGGGCTTGGGCTTGGGCTATGTCGCCGAGGCCATGTTCTCCGGCATCTTCCAGGCTGACCGATGGCTGTGGCTGCCATTTTGAGCTGTGGAAACTCGAAGCCACTTGATTGAAGCCCATCGATGGCGAGACTTGAGCCGAGACTTCCCAAGAACAGACACCACTCATGGACATGTTCATTCCCGGATCTTGCATGCAGCTCATTCAAGAAAAAGGAAAACACTTGTGGCAACCCCCATAGAAACAATCCGCACTCACGAAGCCCATGGTCCGTCAATTCTGGAGGAGGGCGGCACTTGGAAAAAAACAACGCTCCGGATTTCCAACGGCAGGTGCTGTTCGAGACCTACTGCGACTTCCCGGCGCGAGGCGCCACCGAGGGCCACATGACCATCTCGGCCTTCCTGAGGCGATGGCTCGATGGCTCGATGGCCAGTGCCGTCCGTGGCCGTGGACACGGCCGCAGGTTTTGCTTCGACTTGGGGCTGTTCCCCTCCGTGATTGATCTTCAGAGCCTCCAGCCGCGGCCCAAGGGCGGGAAGGGAGAACAGGTCGCTGCTTTTGGAGTAAGGGGTTGAGGACAAGCACGGCAACATGAAAAGCATGGCAATGGGTGCTTTGCGGTTCGGTGTCGCCCCATTGGTTCATCATAATCAAAGTCACTACCTAAGTGGTAGGTTAAAGGGGCCAACCCCATTTTCTAACTCTGATAACCCAAGAAACAAACAAAATAATGACCCTATTTAGTTGGCAGCAGTGAGTCCCGTTGTGTTTCAGCATTCCCTCGCAAGTTTCGGCTACAGGAGGGAGACACAAGCTACGTAAATACAGTTTTTCTTTGCCTTCAGGCAACTCAACGATCATGGATTCTGATTGACCCAAGACATATTCAAAAGGGTCTCTCCTCGTCAGGTCGCATTCGTTGGCTCGAACGAACCGCGTCGCGTCCCGCGTCAGGCGTCTTTATGGCTACAGCCGCAGCAAGCCCAGCCCCTGCCCTCCACAGCGCCGGCGCCGCGGGCCCGGCGGAGGTTCGTCAGACACCCCTTCAGGATAGGCTTGCCAAGTAGGCATGTCCTGGGCCAAGTGGCACGTTTGGGGTCTTGGTTCTGCACTCCCGGTCCCAAATCCTGACTCATGTACAAGATGCGCCCCGCTCCTGCGACCGCCTCACTGGACTTGCCGCATGGGCCGTGCCAGGGCCCAAGCGAGAGCCCAAAGCCTTCTTCTGGAACGGGCTGCAGGTGCCCCAGTCGGGGCCCCAGGTCGGCGGGAGGAACTCCTGGGCGTCGGCTGCGGGTTGCAAGCCGGAGGCGGTTCGAGTGGCTCACAAAGGAGTTTGCGCAGCACAACGCGGAGGACCTTGGGGCGGTGGGCGTTTAACATTGCATGAAGCCGCCCGGTCAAGCGCCAAAGCTTGGTTCTGTATGAATGGAACATTCTTTCATGAAGTGAGTTCAAAAGCCATGAGCTGACCGCAATGACTAGATCCAGGTCCGCCAAGCATTGACGCGAAATCTATCGCTGAAAGTGCTCCGTAGGATTCCTCGTGCCGAAGCAAGCACGTTATACTTTCTGTTTGGCTTGGATGGCAGCCAGCTCTAAGGCTCTTGATCCCATTCGGGATCATTTCCTCATTCGGACACCGCAAATCTGCGAGGAGACTGCCTGTGTTGGCCTTCTTGGTGCCATCCATGACTGGATGAAGGTGAGGGATGGGATCTTGCTGTGCAGGCCGTCTCGTAACTCGAGGGAATGTCTGGATCTTGTTTTTTCTCACTCATGGGCAGCCAGTTTTTCATAAGTCTTCATCACTGAGTATATGGTAAAAGGGGAGGTGTGTTCCAGGCTGGGAGGGTGCAAATAGGCAGCCGGCCCCCGCAAGTCAACATCCTAACCATTTGTTGCCATCAAGGAAAACTGCACTCAACGTCTTTCTGCCCTTCGGCATCACCTGCCTGGCGGCACGGCCAATGCCCAGGATCGCATGTGGACGCCCAGCGACGTCTTCGCGCTGCTGGACGGGGGATGGTTGGGCGGGGGTGTAGAGCCCCTTTGCCACGTGTGCTATGCGTCAGCCCCAAACAAGAACGAATGTCCGTGTGACATACTTTGAGGATCGCTTGGCTCTGCGAGGACTGGAATGGCAACGGTGGAATTTGCGGTGATGAGTTTGTCCAAGGCAGGGTGTGCACGGTGTGGTTCAGGAGGCGTCTTCTTCAAAGAGCATTGGGCTCATGACTAGCCAGTGCAAACATCCCTCATAGCGCCGGCAGCATTCGCACGCGATTGTCGCAGTTGCGTCTTGGCAGGCTTGCTATCTGGTGTGAGTATTTCTTGCCATCCTGGCAAGCAGTCTCAACCCGACTTATCAATCACGCTGCCCTGGCAAGCCATCCTACCAGTGCTGGCCTGTGGATGGTGTGGCTGCACTTCTTGTGGGCTCCTTTGAACCGTTGCAGCTTCGGCAGCTGTTTGTGAATTCAAGCGGATCTATTGCATCATAGGTGGGGTAGCTCCCCCTCTTTTCCATTCTTTTCCCGTATCCCCACCCTCCAAACTTGCGTGTTTTGAGTGGCTTCGGCCGCCAAACTAAAGAAGCCCATTTGTTGGTTGGGGGGTTAACCCTATTGCAAGTGACTGATGTGTAAAAGCTTCCGATCCAGGCCTGAAGCTGCTGCAGTTGGACCATCTCCCAGAGGAGGAGGAGCTTTACAGGTGCTCCGGGCTCTTGCAGGGACCCTTCTTCACAGCTGGAGCATTCGACGTTCGGGACCCGTGCTTCCTTCCACCGAAACGTCAGCTTCCATGTGAAAAAGGTGGGAGGGTAGGTCGGGGTGACGCTGTGGATGGACGAAATCCATTTTGCGGCACTTTGAAATCGCGTTTGCTGGAAATTCCAAGCGAATCATTATTCCACGGTTTCTGTGTGGTGCGAACTGGATTTCGTCCATCCACACTATCTTGGTTTGCCTGCAGCCAGATCCGGCGGCCAGCCCCAGGCTCATACCGCTTCTGCTGAACGAGGCTGGGCACGTGACCCCCTACGAGCTGCAGCAGGCGAGGCAGTGGGCTTTTGGGTTTTCGGGGCTCGCATGGCTCCACTGAGCCAAAGCCGGACGGTAGTAGCTGATGTGTGGTTGAGTGGATTGCGCTTCTGAGAGGGGAGAAAGCACATGACCCATGCCTGCAACTGTACCGCGGTGATGAGAAGTATCTCAGAATAACTCAAAGCGGGAGGTTCCTCAAAAACTGGTCAATGGTGCAGAAAAAAGCGGCCTCGAGGCTCTGGCAGTTGTGGCAAAGCAGAAGCACAAGCTGGAGCTCGCCGGGGGTCCCTCTGGGCTTTGGGCCGAAGGAGTGTTTCGATAAGGAGGTTCGGCAAAGCGACACTGCAAGTCTTGAATTGTCTCTGTCATCGGACAATTGTTTGGGGCACGCGAGGCTGCCAACTTCTTCTTAAAGGCGGATCGCGACATGTCGCCGACCGAGCGCAACGCTAGCGTCTTCTTCAGGGACTTGATCAAGGTGGGCCGATGGGGGTTGCCACTGCAGCAGGGCATCTGCTCATGCAGGGTTGGCAAAAATAAGACCTCCGAAGTTGGCTGACATGGACCCCGTCGCATCTCAAGCGCTCTGCTTCTTGGGCCCCCCCCCCCACCCCCGGCACACCTGTAGCCAGAAGGCTCAGCCATCTGCAGAGAGTTCCGCTTTCAGCAGCGCTGTCCTCATGACAATGCCAGGTCATGGAGAAGAACAACTGGACACCTCAAAGGCTCTTCGAGGAATTTGGCAGCGGCCAGATCACCAAGGACGAGCTTGAGAGCAAGGCCTTGGAGGTTCCCCTGCCCGCCGGCCTGCTTGCCTGCCCATCAGGCCAAGATATTGCTGGTCCTGCACTGTGGGCGTTCTGCTGCGCTGGAAGTGGCGCAGCCCTTTGACGTGCTGGATGTGAACGGGGACTGGGGAGGGGGGCTGGGAACTTGAGGTGCTTCTGATTCAAAGACGGCTGTTTGGAGGGAGCATGGGATTCGATGACACATGGACTAGTCCATGTCAAGCTTGCTGACAGTGGCACGTTTGCTTGAACACCTGCATCCCACCAGAAATCACGCGAACCCTCCAAATATCTATTCACAAGCAAGTCCGCCCGATCCTCAATATAGCCAGAGGCGGTGTTCAGGGGAGGAATTGAAGTGCTTCCTTTGGCTCGCATTCGGGGGCTTCAGAGTGACTCCACCGGCACTTTCAACAGCATGCTAGCTGTGAGTGCTGAAGGATTCATCATGCAATTCCACTTGCAGTCTTTTGCACAGTTACTAGATTCCACCATGGGCCGCAACAAACAAACAGCTATTTGTTGGGATTTTCAGCCCTAGCACGATGCAATACACGGCCATCGTGGATAGCACTGCTTGTGCCTGCCCTTGACAGGATTTGGCAACCTTGCGGCGATCATTGACAAATTTTTGTGCATTTCCGCCTGGTGTATTTTGTGGCAGGCTGCTAACCGCCCCAAGCTTTGGCTGTGATGCTTTGGCTCTGCCTGGCTCCGGCAGGACGGCGTCATTGAGGAGGAGGAGTTTGTGGCGATCCTAGCGCAGCTCTCGAAGGCCGTTGCTGTCCCTACAAACCCGTGAGTGAATGTCTGGCCTGTCAGTTTGCTTGGTACAGGGTTGAGAGTTCTGCTCCTGCAGAGAAGCACGGGGATGAGCGAGGGCTGTGCTTGCTCCCATGCCACTTGGTCTTTGCTAGCCTGCCCATAGAGAGAGGCTTCGCCTGCACCCTTGGAAGAGCCAGGATTTCCGCTCGCTCGGTCCGAGCCACCGATTCGTTTTCCGGCTTCTGGCTCCTTTGCAGGCCCTGTCATCGCCAGTGCCTCAGTTCCGGCGCCGAAGTTTGCCCCATGCCCCGGAGAAATCAACCTGGCGGCGACACAAATGGCAACTTTTACCTGGCAAAAGTAAGGAGGATGCCCTAGATGGGACCACGAAACCCTGTTAGGGTGTGCTTAGAAATTTAGAGGACCCCCCAAAAAAATCAGCGGACTTTGCATTTTTCCTATTTTCACCACTCCCCGGATCAGTTTGCGCAAAAAGACATACACACAATGCCACATGATTTAACCACAGCTAATCAACAAATACATCTTACATGATACATTTAACCAAACACATGTCTTCCGCAACATGTCTCCCCCCAACCCGCACCCCCCCAAAAAAAGAAGAAGAAGGGGAGGTTGCAATTTTCTCTGCGTCTTCCCCCCCCCCCGCCCCCCCCAAAAAAAAGACGCCGCGACGCCCGAACACCGCGCCGCCGCCAAAACCGCCCAAGCGCGCCTCGTCCGCGCCTCGTCCGCGCCTCGTCCGCGCCTTCGTTCCACCGCTCGGAGCGAGGCAGGGCATCGGCGACGTGGCGCGGCAGCGGCGGCAGCTGCAGGCGGCCCTGGCCGCGGTGACTTGGTCCGTGGCCGCCACCCGCGCTCGGAGCCCCGGAGCCCCGCGCAGCCCAGCGGGGGGGTTTCGCTCATGGCACCGGCCCAACCGGCCATGGGCATTTGGTGTGGCCTTGTGGTCCCCAAAAAACAAAGACATGGTAACCTGTAAAGGAAGAAATCGAACAAGAAAGCACGGAACAAATTGAAGATGAGCGAATTTGCGGGGCCTGGTGTCACTATGATGGTCAAATGTGTGAATGTGTGGGTTTTTTCAGTGGTTTCCCTTTCTAACCCCCAAAAATGGGGTGCATCCTTCCAAAAAGACAGACCACTCACCCCCCCGGAGGAAAAAAAGCCACACAAAAACAGAAACACAACAACAACAGAACACGAACACAGCCACCAGACCACAAACAAAAGAAACAGAAACTAAACAAACAAGTCCAGAACACAAAGAAAATAAATAAATAGAAGAAAAAAAGAAAAAAAACACGGTCAAACACAACAAGAAAGCACGGAAGACGAAGCACGGGGCTCCCATTGGGAGACCGACCACCAAAGTTCCCATGGCTTCGAGGCTCAAGTGGCCGCCGGCGTGGCGGAGCCTGGGCCTCAGACCTCCAGCCCGTGGCGGGTGTTGCACCCCCAGAGGGTGAGAGCTGGAGTGTTTTTTTTTTTGGGTTGGGGGGGGGAGGGGATGCGGCACCCTCAATTTTAGTGAAAGCTGGAGCGACAATCCATCTCTTGTTTGAATGGGAAGTCTGTGGATGCCAGTGGATCAGTACTAAGAAAAGCTTTTCACCAGTTGGGATTGGTGGTTTGGATTTGGAGTTGAACCCCTGGCTTATGTGGGTAAATGGGAAAGCCCCTCCAAAAACACCAAACCACCGATTCGGCTCCACACCACCGATTGTCAGGGAAGCTCGCCTATGATCCTGCTCGCTGGGGGTTGCCAGGTTTAGCCTGCCGCAATTCATCGAGTGCCTGCTGCTCATAGCTTTCGAGGTGGTAGGCATTAGGCGAGCCGTGGGCGCAGACGCGCTGGTCGGGCTATTGGCTCAGAATTTTCAGGGCCCTTAGTTGGTGGTTTGGATTGAGGATTTGAGAGAGTAAATGGGGTTAAACCCCCTCCTTAACCACCAAACCACCAAACCACCAATTCAAACCACCAAGTAGAGGGAAGCTGAAAAACTAGTTTGATGGCACCAGTCATCCTTGTGCACCGATTCCGCAACTCGGGGCATCGGCTTGTGTGCCAGGGGTACCTCCTTGCAAGCGCAGCAGCCCACCGTGGCGAAGGTGCCGTGGAGGGGGTGGGGGGGGGGGGGGTAATGCAGCAAGCGGCTTGGGTTGGGCGGAGGAGGGGGGAAAGTTGATAATAACAATATGCAGCAAGCTCACTGGCATGGTTCACCTGGACTCTCGTAAGCAGAAAGATTGGGTTTGACAGATAAAGATCGGCGCGCAGCATGAAGGCGGTGTGGCTTCTCCTCTACCTGCGCTGGCAGTATGAGTTGAAGCTTCAGGACAGCTGAAGTCGGGAGCGTCGGGTGCTTTCAGGTATTGGAAGGGCTGTACGGACCCTGGCCCTGGCAAGTGCCTTTGGCTCTGATGGATTTTCACTGGCCTGCCCTTTGCCTGGCCTTTGACCCTTGGCCCAGGATGCTCAGAACCGCGAGCCAAGTGCCAGCGGCCTGGAGCAGTCCCTGCATTGTGTGAATCCCCAGCCCCTCAACCATGGAATTGATTTTTGGAGATCTCCATAAATTCACTATGGGGAAGACCAGATAAATCAAATTGGGTGGGGGGGTGGGGGTGCCCCCACCCCCCCTCCCCTTGTGGTAGGAGGGCATTCATGTGCACGCTGCCCGCCTGGAGGCTTGCCTCAGTAGATTTCAAGGGGAAGTTGCGTGACACCTGTGGCGACCAAAAGCATGAATCTAGGTTTCATCTCAAAAGCACAATGGAAAAGTAAGCTCAAGTGGAGTACATGCAGAGCGTTTGAAAGAACTGTTTATAGTATGTTCTAGCTCGTGTGAACTTGATGTTGGCCACGCTATCCATGGGCCACACTGCAAACAACTGACACATTGACGGTTTGCTGGGTTGACTATTCCAGGGACTGCGCTCACAGGGCAGACGGATGCATTTCTTTGTGGATGTTTTGGGGTTCGGAATTAGTGCAGGCAACAGGTATAGCTTTTGGCGAGATGCCATGGAGTAAACGGCTGCATTCATCATTTGTAGATAAGACGCTGGCAAACAATGGATATTAGGTACAAGATGCATGACAGACTTGACAAATCCATAAGCAATGTTTCAGGTGCATCAATGAAGATATTCATGTAGCCTTGTTATTCAACCCAAGGGTCTGCATGGTACTCCAATCTCATCTTTTGATCAGTGATGCCGCAAGAGCATCGCTCAAATGTTGGCTGTGCGAGTGCTAGCTTGCTAGTAGCTTGCTTTGTCCTGGGTATCTACGTCCGTTATAATAATGGTTCGTGAGTTTTGCCGCCATTCCTTGAGTTTTGCGGCAGGGTCCCCGCCAAGCCAACCTCTGAATGACTGCCTCGGTGTCTGAACTGAAGCGGAGGCCGCGGCCATGCCGACGTCCCCTGGAGTTCATTCCAGGAGGGCGTTGCCAAACTCGCTGGCCCTGTCCTGCGAAATCCGGACTCCCACCACGCAATGGATGAGCACCATGTTTGGAACCAGAACCTTTCTGGTGGGTATGTACGTTGGGGAATCGAATGACAACAAACCAGGGGTTCTGAACTGCGGTGCGATTCGTGGATTTTGCACCTATCCGCAGGGGACGTGTCGGCCACTTGTTGAAGTGAGAAGGTCAGGTAGGCGCAGGCCTCCCGACCCTGACGCTGTGAGTCAGCAAGACTGTTACTTTGTCCCCGTAAGGCCTTAGAGGGCGGTTTGAATAAATAACGGTGTTTGCACACTTTTCACAGGCTGGGTGTCTCAGGTGAAAAGCCCTGTTGGCTGTGAGTTTCCTTTAGTGACGCGTCACGGGTCCAGGTTTGGGGCAAAAGCCGCGGCTAGGAGCTGCCAGTATTCACCGCCCCTGCAGCGTCTCTTCCGGGACCGACGCGACACACGGGGGGCGGGGGGGGATTGCGGGGGGGTGGGCGGGGTAATGTTAGAGACCAGGCGAGCCATAGCGCTCAAGGCAGTCAAGGGCGAGTGGAGGGTTCTTTGGGAGATTCTGTGGGAAAGTTTCTTCCTTGATTTTGTGGGGGATTCGCTTGGTCACGTCGGCAATCCATCCTGGCACCTCGCATATAACTCGAGAGCCGCGAGGACTACCCGGAGCTTTTCAAGGATGCCCCCTGCTCAAAGACTCCAGCCGCCGCCTCAGTTGCCATCCTCAGAATCCATATGGCGTTTGGAACCGGTTCCGAGGCGAAGGCGAAGGCCAGGAAGAGTCGGGGAGTGCGTTTTCCATGCGCGCAAGACTGAGACAGGAACTCAAAGGGTACGCTGTCCCACAACGGCAGCAGTTGAGCAGCCATTCCTCATAAAATCTGCACCTCCCCCGCCCCCCACCCCCCCTCCACCCCCCCTTCCCCCACCGTTCACCCCCTTCCCCCCCCCCCCCCCCCCCCACAGGTGTATTTTCAGCTTCCAGCGCGCCAGGCGAATAGGTGCGCGCAGTGCGGCCGGGTACCACATCTAGGCGAGGGAATGAGCGTCAGGGGGTTATGAGTTCAGCCATTCAACGGACAATCCGTTTGGGAGGGCGGAGGTATAATTATGCTTGGCTTGGTGCGTGCTGGTCTTCGAACAGGGCGGAACATTGCACGAAGTAGGTGAAATGCTTGTCATTGGGTTGTGTAACCTTTTGGGTCAACCCGAGGCGAAGTTGTGTTGTACTCAGCAATAAGGCTGACGAGGCTTGCTTGAGGTCCTGTTTTGCCTTTCAGAAACTCAAGCCGGTACCGTCAAAGACTGCAAGCAGCGCCTGGTTTGAACACTGCGAGTGCTCGTTTCATGATAGAGGCATCGTGCAATGTTAAGTTGAACCGTTTCTCCCACCTGAAGCGTTTCCCCGTTGCAAGAGCGCCAGGTTGGGGCAGCTTGGCCTGCTCGCACTGCTCAGATGCTGATGCGGTGCTGAAGGCAATGGCGCTAGGGACTCTGGGTGGCCTGCGGGGACTGACACTCTGGGTTGAGCAGAATATGGTCAGGCCTGCTGGAAGAGCAACAAGGCACGAGGGCAAGCAGCTCATGTATCAATTGGCTGCTTGGTAACCCTCATAGCCCACGCCCGAACACCCAGTCCTTGCAAAGAAATTTCTGCAAGAGTGCAGATGGTTTGCTTGCCTGAAGCCAAAACTGATCCAGGTTTTACCCAGTTGCGCGCATGCGGGGAACGATGTGGGGCTGACGTGCCGCACTGCTGATTACAACGCCCCCGCTTGCAGGATACTGGGGGCGAGCGTGTCAGCTTGATCTCTTCAGCGCTGACCCAGCGCGCGTCTCAGCATCTGGAGTCGAGGTGTGGTTTTAGTCTCATGTCGTAAATGACCTCTCATAGAGGGAGATGACGTTTGGCTGCTTGTTTTTTCGAGCTTACTTGATGTCAGGCTGTCGTTGTAGCGGCGTGTCCTCTCATTCATGGAAGGAGGACATTTCATTGTTCCATGGTGGGCAATTGCTGTAGGCACGGAAGCTCCAAAATCCACTTCCTTCAAAAACACACGGTTTTATGCGCCCGTTGGGGTGATTACGCGGATCCTGTTGTTGGGGCAGGAATTGTTAGGGGGTGTCTCATTCCAGATTACGTTTGGGCCGCAACGCTTCACGTCGCTCCTCTGATCTAGTCACTGCGGCTCACGGGTCTCTGCGGAGTTGATTTTTGCGTACATGTCGCCCCCATATATTTTGTATATTTCCGAGTGGCTTGCATGAACTCGCTGCTGAACATCGCATGCTTTGCAGGTGAGCAAAGCTGCATCACAGCTCCACTGATGGTCCAAGGTTTCTGCCGTGCAAGGAGCCGCAGGCTTTGCTCTCTTGATGGGAGAATTTATGCGCCCAGCTACAGGTAAAGCAAAGAGGATCTAGCCGGGGCGAGTAGCACGTAGGTAGCTCGGGCCCTTCCAAAGGAAGATGGCACGGCGAGACATCGCTAGGACCCTTTTTTCACAGAATTCATCGGAGCTGCTGAGTGGGTCATTCCCGTAGGCGTCTCCGTGCTGCAGACATCGTTGAAACCAAGTGGTGAAAGCTGGAACGTTTTTTTGACGGCAAGCCCTTGGATCAGCATTACTTTAGCCTTTCACTAGTTGGTGGTTTGGGTTGGTGGTTTGGGGATTGGACCCCCTGGCTTTTGTGGAGGGTAAATGGGGTTAAACCCCTCCTTAACCACCAAACCACCAATCCAAACACAAGCCTTGTTCTGATTTTGCTTGCCAGTTGAAATTTGGCGGCGATTAGACTCTTTTCGTCGACGCCCCCAGACTTACACGTTTCACTGTGGATGGCGGGATCTTATTTGCAGCGCTTAAAATGGATGCAAGTGGCTTGGTATTTCGTTTGGGTGTGGCAAAGGCTTAGCTTGCGTACGTATGCGTAAGCACGTACATTGAGACAGCGGCAGTGACGCAGAGAGACAAAGACGGCTGGTTGCATGTTTTGTCGCAGCCCTTGGCCCATTGGCGGGTCTCAGGTTGCTGAAATCTACGCGCAGCATGCAGCATGTCAGGAGAGCCCACTCTATCCCTCCCTTTTTTGGGCTTCCCACCGTCCCTGCTCTCCGACATGACGCCAGAGTGAAAGATTTGTTTCGGTTAGAAGTGGTAGATGCCATGTGGGGCCGATGCGGGATGGGTCGGATGAGACCGGAGATTTAGGCGCATCCTGTGGGAGGTAGCATTGGTCAAGGGTCTGGAGGGAGAGCACCCAAGCTTGCAAGCTTGAGAAATGCGGACTCGAGGCGGGCTTCAAGGCTCCATGTTCCAAGCTTTCGGCGCAGGGAGCCTGATGGCCGAAGCCAGGAGCCCAGCGTGTGGCCGTTTTTTTTTTTTCCCTCTCCCTCCGGGCACTCTGAACGCTGGCAGGCATATCAACCTTGGTGGCCAGAAGCACTTTTGTGACCATCACAGATCCCTTGAGCTTTGTTCAGGCGAACTTGAAGCCGTCAGCTTGTTTCTTGGAAGGCTCGAGTGTTACTTGCCAGAAGAAAGAAGCTGGCAATGAATCGCAGAAGAGGCTGCCTGTGTGAAGATATAAAACGGTATCAAGGTTTCACAAAGATGGGTGTCGCGGCAAACATGTCCAGCTGGGCCATTCCGAACGAGACATTTCTTCAACAACGCCTGAGGGCGACTCGGCCAACGAGCCAGTGTGGCAGACCTTCAGAGACTCGGAGCGCCGTGACACGCCGCCTGCGAGTCACAGGTCTTCCAACACTTGGTCAACTTTGGTTTTCCGTCTCCTTGCATGCCCCTATGTAACCATGGGTCAAAAACCCGTACCCCCAGTGAACATCCCAATCACCACTAAAATAGACTTGCATGCCCCAATGTGATCCTTGCACTCCGACATCTCTGACAATGTTTTTGTCAACCATAGTTTTTGGTGGAGCTCTGGCCTGCATGTTCCTTGCAGGAGCTAGACGAGATCATTCCCACCACAACGTGGCCGAGTGATTGGGAGGCACCTCTGCTTTTCCTCGCATCTTGTGATTTTGGAGGCAACGTGCGAACGTGATTTGGGACACTTCAATTCAATCACAAAGGTTTCTTCTTCCCTGCTGCCTTTTGCGGCTTCCAGACTTGTCACGGAAGCGGACAGCCGGAATCTGGCAGGATTGCAGCAAGCCCTAAGCTTTTTGGATGTTGTGTAGTGGGCTCGATCCATGTTCAGGCATGCACGCCCGGGGAGGGGACACCGTGACACCTGATGAAGGGATAGCCTGCCATCGGACACATCTGCTCTTGCGCACCCTGGCAGGCCAGCACCGTAGAGGAGCTTTTGGATGAAGGTGATAGCCTGCTCCAGGCTCGCGTTTTGTTTCTTCCTCCCGGGTTTCTCAAACGCAGCGCCTAGGGGGTGCTTGGACCGTGTTGCCTGCACAGCGTTTCTTGGCTTGCACTGCTTGCGCGACGTCTTGTGTTGTGTTTGCTTAGCTTTTCTGGCATTGCGCATCCCACAGCGCCGCTTACCCCCGGCTTCTTGCACAGCACAGCTTTCATAGGCTGCTTGCGCGGGGCCCGTTTCTTGAAATGCTTTCGGGGTATTCGGCGTCCAGTTTGCACGATCTGCCACTGGCGAGCAACCTGATGCTGTGGCTGCTGTTGTTTTTCCGTTTGCCTTCAGCCTTCTCTTGGCAGCTGGTGGCTGGCCACATTTCATTTAGCTTTTTGCGGGCCTTGTGTTTGACATCCTGCCAGGATGTCTGTGCGATACTGCTCTTGCATCAGCTGGGCTGCTGCCCTGAAAATGTCGAATTGAGCCGCACTCATTTCTTCGAGCATGTTTACCCGCGGGTTCCAGGTGGAGCTCTTGGCTTTATGTTTAGGCAATGCCTCTTGTGCCTGACATGTCAGGAACCACTGAGGCATACAAGCAACACATGGTCGAGAGCAAGGGTTGTTGCAAAACGAATGCATGTCCTCAAATTCAAAAGCATCAACACGCAACCTGAAGCATGACAATGAAAGAGAAACAGGCTTCTGTCAGGTCCTTGGTTGGAGGTTTGGATTGCTGGCTTGGAATCTTGTAGCGGGTAAATGGGGTTAAACCCCTTGAACCACCAAGCCACCAATCCAAACCGCCAATTGGAGGGACTGACACACGCCTTGTTCTGACCAATCCAAGGCACCGGGCTCCACAAGAAAACCACGGCAGCTGCTTCTGTGTCGCGCCTTTCGCGCCTCGAGGAGTTCCGCAGCGGCAACCCGAAGCTCGTCGAGCGGCTCTGCAACCGTGAGAGCGTGCGAAGCCTTGCCGGCGGCCCGGAGTCCTCGCAAAAGTCGTCGCAAAGGTCGAGGCGAGTTGGTAACACCTGGGGCTCCCGGCCCAAAGGATAACCGGTTCCTCTAGCTTTTTCGCTTCTTGGTTGCTTTAGTGGGTGAAGTGGTTGGTGGTTGGGTTTCCGACTGTGGCCCAAAACTTGGGCACGTTTTGCGGATCCGAAAACGGACAGCCCAGTTGAACTAAAAGCCTTCCTTTGACTGCGGGAAGACTTCTGGAATTTGTTGGTGTCACCTGTTCGAGGTAGAGCATGCCACCCGCCTCGTAGAGTGCCAGCAGCCGAGTGGGAAGGAGAAGCGCAGGTCGCAACACAATCGGCGTGGCGAGGGGATTTTTCTCAGTGGAGCTGGCTTGGGCTGAGGATTGTTTGCATTCTTGCTGACTTGCTATCTCCAGCTGGCTTTGCATTGGCATTTGGACAATGGTGCAGGGCGACTTTGATAGATTCTTTCAGGTAGACGGGGGCCTTCTTGTCTTGGCTGAACAAAGTCTTGCATGTTTGCTCGGGTTTTGGACCCAGGCAAGTAGAAACGGACAGGACTTCAATGGTCCGGTCCTGTGCGGCGACCAAGGCGAGTCGGAAGAGCGCATGCGGCACCGCAGCCACACGGCCGGGATGCTCAAAATGTATGGGGATGGAAGGAGGGGGGCTTAGGAATTGGGAAGCCCTTAGGCGCATGCTTTTCAGGGGAAGGTTGTGGCATGAGAGCCCGCATCTCCACCTTGCCATGCTTGACTTCAGCTGCGCAGTGCATGCTGACCCCGAGGCCGCAGAGCTGCTGGCCTTCTGCGGCCCTGGCTCTGCGGAGGAGCGCCCCTCCCCCCCCTCCCCCCCTCCCCCCCGCCGCTTGGCCGCTCGCCCAGCTCCCAGGGTCCCAGGCCTTCTCCTCCAGAGATGCAAAAAGTCACCGACCTAGGTCAAAAAAAAACGAGGTTTTTCGCCTGGAGAAATCTGGGGATTTGCAGATTAGACGATTAGATGGCCTGCTTCCCCAACCAGCTAGCCTCAGCCAGGATGACAGCTGGAAGCTCAAGGTGATCCATGTGTTTTTTGCTGCAACCCCAGCCTGCACTTAGATTTGAGATCCATGCTGCTGAGCACGACACGTTTTTGTTTGCCTTTGGATGGCGAAGCATGTGCAAGCCCAGCTCGCCAGCAGAGCTGTGCAGCGTATGTCCATTTTCATCTTGGCGGAACTTGCAGTTTTTTCAGTATCTTCGGGGCTTTCCTTAAAGAGATGCTGCACGGCTCAGTTTTTGCCAATATCTTGGGCGCCCTTTTGGCGTCGCGGCGCTTGTTTCCACTGCCTGCGAGGACACGGATGCCCACGGCACCACCGACTTGATGGACGTGCTGCGCCGGGCTGAGCCGATTTTTTGGCGTTCTTTCGCAGGCCTTCGCAGGCCTTCGGAGCGAGGGGGGATGGGGGGGCAGCAGTCGGAAGGCAAAAACAAAAAAAAAAACAATACAGCGCCCATGAATGTGTTGGGCGTGTGGGTGCGCAGGCATGTGGTTTGGTGCGGAGGCATGCAGCTGAGGTGGGGGTTCTTGCTGGACGTTCCGCCTGACTCGGCCGAGCCTTTGAGCCCCAGCTGGAGCGTGCCTGGATGATCTGGAGCTGGGTGGGGCGTGGGCTTGCCTTTCCCGTGAAAGAAATGCGAAGAGCACGTTTGAAATTTGTCACAGGTCTGTGGCACCCAAGGATGCCAGCATTTGCCGTGAAGGTGTTGGACTTCTTTGCTTGTGTGCTGAGACGTTCAACTGCACAGGTAGCTCTTTTTTTCTTTATCCGCGCGCGATTGGGTCCTCAGCCGCGGCCTGAAGGTGCTTGCGGGTTACTTCTGCGGTGTCATGGCGGCCGTGTGGCACAAGTGCCCTGGGAAGGTCCGAGTCTCAGTCCTCATGGCTCTTGGCTTCCGACAGAAAAACATCTCGCAAGGTCATGGACTATCTTCGCACCCGCGGGCAGGAGCATGTCTTCAACACTTTCCTGCGCTTCCTGGATACCAGGTCATGCAGAAGTCGTTTTCCTTCGATTTGCAAGGTGTCAGATGGGTCAGGTCTGAGTTTCTGCCTCCCTTTTCCTGACGCCACCTCTCCCGGCCAGGTGCGTCGCCGAGCTTTTTATGGCATTGATTTGCGTCCACGCGACGGCCTGAGGAGCTGAGCCGTTGCCAGTCTCGCGAGTCGTGAGTCGGGGCGATCAAGGAACCTGAACAAGGAAGGCTCCAACGAAATGTCTGCTGGCAGATTCAAATCAGTCCCCAGAAAGAGCTGTTCGCTCATGAAATTGAAGTTTCCTAGATTCCTGTGTGTACTTCCCAGCACCGGAGCTCTCTAAATGTTGACCGGTCGCCGCTCAGCATCCCGACGTGCGCCTCTTCCCGGTGGATGGGCTCATGCTGCGTTTGGTGCAGCGCTTCTCAAGCGGCTCGGCCTGCAACCAGGGGTGTTGCCGCACCGTTCGTGTCTAGTCGCCACGATTCCCGGTATGGGTATGGGTCAAACTACAATTATCAGGGGACCGCAGGTTTTAGTCTTTGGTTCCATTTGCCAGGGTTCCATTTTGGGTACGCATCTTTGACCCATAGCCATATGTGGCGTCCTTGCACAGCAAGACGCATTTTTCCGTGAGGGCGCCCTTCAATCTCAGCGAGGCGGCGAGGGCGAGGCGGATGAGAACCTTGCGCTGGTGCTCAAGACGCTGCTCGTTCAGGCGCCGCCTTAGATCAAGACCTGCGGCTGTAGTCTGGAGACGGAAGGTTTGGTCGGGCCCGCTGGCGGTTGCCGGCTGCCCCGTTTTCTAAAGGCTTCTCGGTTGATGCAATAGCATTTCAAGTTTGGGTCCGGCGGTGTTTTTTGCAGGTTTTGGAGCATCCAATTGACCTCCGTCGCTTCTAGATTGTACAGCTGCACTGCCCCGGGGTCTGTGTCGGCCGGCCAGGCCTGCAACAACAGGATATTCTTCGCGGAGGACGTTGTTCAGCAGACGCTTCGCCCTCACCTGGTCGAGTGTGTTGGCTTCAAAGTGAGGCTGGATGCTAAAACGGGTGTGTCGTTTTTTGGGGGATCCCCCAAAATGGCGGTTTTCTTTTGGTTTCCCTTGAAACCAACTCCAAAAAGGGTTCCTTCAACAAAAAGACATGCCCAAACGAAGCTCTGAAGGTTCGACCGAGCGAAAGTTGGCTGAATGGCCCTCTGTGAAGTACCGGCTGTGTGAAATTCAGGGGGTATGCTTTGAGCATAGATATGGTCCTGCGGAGAGAAAAGAGCAGTCAGACCACAATTCCTGAAGTGAACATGGCAGCCAATGACTGGAGAACACTACCACATCTGAGGAAGGGCGCGCAAAAATCAGATCCTGACACGGAGATAGTGACAAGGAATAACAATGTAGGGCATCCATGTCCTTGAGTTTTCTATAGCATAATTGTATATGCATTGTTGACATTGTACGCGCTTGCGCGCAAAAAGACAAGCATATTGTAGCTAGAAGGGTTAGAATAGAAGCAGCATTCACAGAGCTCCTGTCTCTTTCCCGGCGTTTCCCATGAGACCGGCGCACCTAGGTCGTCGCCGCAGGTGGTGCACACTTTGGTAGACAAGGCGGCCACCGGCTGATTTCTCGAAAGCTCTGCTCCTGAAACGCCCTGTGCATGGTGCGCAGCGCCACCAGCGCCCCCATAATTTTTCCGAATATATAGAGAGCCAGGCGAGAGTCGAGAGTGAGGGAGAGAGTCCCCCCTCTCAAGAAGTTCTTGGGCTTTTTCATAGGTGATAACGTAAGGCTTTCACAAGGTTTTGGTGCTGAATTTCTTTCTATTTCTGAGAACGTAATCTAACAATCCGAGAAGAGGCGGTGAAGGGCTGAAACCATCGCAGGCGAGAAGCAAAGTCGCCGGACCGCGGCTCTGCCCAGGTGCTAAGTAGGGGTCCGGCGCCAGCCGCAGTGGCCTCAGAGGTTCGAAGTTTTAATTTGGGGTTTGGCGCTTGGGCCGGTGTGAATGTGGGAGAAATGGACAAACACTTTGGGTGCGTCGTTTTTTTTTGGTGTGTGTGTGTGTGTTTTTGTTTGTACCCTTTTGCGGCTGTTCCAGGATTGGAATGTCCCCCCTCAAAAAAAGAAGAAGCAGAAAGACGTTCCAGAGGGACGCCCAAAGAAAAACCACCATTCTGGGTCCCCCCCACACGAAAACAAGAAAACAAGCAAACAACTAATCAGAAAGACGCACCAACATGATTGTCCAGCAATTCGGTGGTGTTTTTTTTCCTCGTGCTTCAAGGCGTCGGTTTTATCGATGGCCATTGCCATCTTCTTCCACTTGTCGCTGGGCGCCTGGCGTGACCGGGCCATAGGCCCATTGGGAGGCAGGGGAGCGATCGAAGCAATGCCCGTGGAGTGCGGCCTCGATACTCACCCTGGGAACTCGGACTTGCGAGGTTTTGGAAAGCCTCAGTGGTTCAATGCAAATCGACTTTTTCACCTTTTTGTTTTCCATCTTTTGGCAACCACTTTAAGTGAAGGTCCTAAAAGGTGAACCTTTTGTTTCTGGGTCCTTTGGGCAAGTGAGAAACAAAAGGAGCCTGGCAATGTCCTTAGGATCTTTTCCTGGCAGCCTCGTGGCTTTCATTCAAGCCGCCAGCTTCGAGCTTTGAGGCCGAACCCGTGGTTGCCCCCGAGGGGCCCCAATCTTCTCCGGCCGCTGGAAGAGGCGATGCCTGTGCGCCTTGACGAATGGCCGGTTGCATCTCTTTTTCAAGCTTCTTGATGTTTGGGGCGTTTTCTTGGAATGATTCGATTCCCCTGTGAATGCCAACAAATATTTGTCTCATGGAAACCATTCGCACCACCCAAGAAACCCTGGAATGATGACTCCCCTGTGAATGCCAACAAGTGATGGTTTCACATGGTTTCAATGTGGTGCCAACTGGAGTTCGCAGCCATCCAGCCGATGTGTGGGTTTCAAGCTCACGCTCTCGTGGGTGGGGCACGAGCCAGGAAGAGCACCTGGCGCATGACGACGGTCGCCTGCCCCGAATCTTGGCTAATGAGGCTAAGGTATCTTCGCTTGACTTGAATGGTATTGGGTTATATTGGGTTGGTGTACCATTCATCTTGTCGAACATGATGCTTGTGGGTCAAATACCAATGGGATCCCATGTTGGGGTAGCTGCACCACCAATTTTAGTCCATTTTAGTGGGGATTGGGATGTTTACTGGGGGTACGGGATTTGACCCATGGCCAGATAAGCTCAGGGTATACCCCCAACAGCACCACGCCCGTATGGGAGCCGATATGGGCTGAGACCCCATCGCTTTCAGCTGTTGGGCAAGAAAAAAAGGAAGAAACAACGTCGCAAGCCCTGAGATCTCGTGGGGGGTTCTCGCCCAAGAGAGCTGTGCCAGGCCAGTAGACCATCCGTTTCTTTGCCTTTTTCGTAGAGCTTTGCAAAGTACGGTCGGCTTTCGGGCGGATCGACCCTGCATTGATGACTTTGTGCCGGCGAAGCTGCTAAGGCTTAGATGAAGCCGGCTGCGAGTTGGTCTGCCTGGCATCGGTTGGCGGTCGCGAACGTCACATTGCCACTGCCATTGGGCCAAAAAGAGACAAAGCTACGAAGGCCACAAAGGTAGGAAAAAACCCACAACAGCCACAAGAAGAAGCACGCCTTGATTAAAAACGCCGCCCGTTTGAAGCTGGCACCCCAGCGAGCCGATCGGCCAATGGCATTGGTTTTCCACCGTCGGGTCGCCAGGTGCACGCGCTGCTTGAGCACTTGCCCAAATTCTGCCTGGCACCCGGGGCACTTTTAGGACGGTCCGGACCAGGGAAGACAAGGAGAAAGAGATGGGCTCGTTTTTCTGCGGGGCGACCCCCAACCCAAGCAAAAATGGCGTGTTCGCCTTTGGTTTGCTTTTAAGCCAACCCCAAAAAGGGGTAGCCTACCACAATTAGCGACACGCCCAGATGGCGAGAGAGAGGGAGAGAGAGAGAGAGAGAGAGAGCGAAGAATGAGTCGAAGGCCGAGCCCATGCGGCAGATATATATATATATATATATATATAAATGTTATACAACTGGGTATGCAGATCAAGGTTGATGCGTTCGATGTTGCGCTGGGTTTTGGGCATTCGAATTACTTCCTGCTCTGGTCTCCCTGAGGGCCGCCAACTCCAGGCAGTTTCGAGGCTTCAGACACGCAGGGGCAGCAGGAACTGCGTCCACACAGACGTCCCAAGGGTTGGATCAGCTTGTTTCGGCCAGTCGCTTCCCATCAAAGCGGCCCCGAAAGCGGCCAAGGCAACGTGCTCTTCGGCCCGCACGTCGACAAGGCCCGCCAACCTGGGGACGGACCCTGGATGATTGGCCCGTGGGTGGTCGCTGTGGATCGCTGCCAGCTTGTGATACTGGATGTGCCGCTTGGGCTTTGCGAACGCAATGCAGCAGTTCCCAGGCAGCGGAGGTCCCACTGGCAAGGGCAAGGGTGCTTGGTCAGGCCTCAAA
Source organism: Effrenium voratum (assembly GCA_963377175.1). Lineage (NCBI taxonomy): Eukaryota > Dinophyceae > Suessiales > Symbiodiniaceae > Effrenium > Effrenium voratum. The sequence continues at coordinate 620,770 of CAUJNA010003257.1, read as the reverse complement.
ATCCAGCATATCCAAACTTCAGTCACACTAATTTTGAAAACACACCGTCGGGTCAGTCGCGGATCGATTGTATAAGAATAAGAGGCTTTTGGTCCGCGCACGCCCCCGTTGGTCTCTCTTGTTGAAGGATTCTAGGGGGAAATGCCAAGATTAGGGATGGCCTGGCTCTTTGCACGTGTCAAAATAGCGCCGAGAATTAAGGCAGTTCTGGCAAGTTCAACTACGCCCCCTGAAATAGCTGTAGGATTCATGCTAATGATTTAATGCTAGGGATGTGATTGAGCAACCGTGCCTCCCAATAGCCCCGTTTGTTTGTAGACCATGAGCCCAGAACATGTCCCACTGCAAAGCTGAGCCAATACTATTCCCGTCCCCCCGCGAAGGCCCAGATGAAATGTAAGTCTTGCAGCAAATGCGAGAACACACCGCACAGTCTTTGAGCCCAACATGGCTCCCAGAGATAGATTTAGAGCGAGATAGATTTAGAGCAAAGAGAGACAGAGAGAGAGAGAGAGAGTCTTCAGCTTCGACCATTCGAGACACAAGATGGCCCCTACATCTACGCAGTTCCCGTCTCCTGCCATTCCAGGGCAACGGCGAGCCGGCCCCTCCCCGGCCCGGATGCCCAAGAAAGGTGCCGCCTCTTGGCGGCCCTTTAAAAGGGTGAAGCCATTTGGGTCAAGCCAAAAAGGGACGAGTGGCGCACCTCTTGCCGCTCGAGGTGCAGTTTCTCTTGCTGGTTCTCAGCAGGGAAAGAGGCAAAAAACTGCTAGAGAGCCATGCCTCCCCGAAAGTCCCCAAAACAAACCCCTAGAAAGCCATGCCTCCCCTGGCTTCCGTTTCATTTCGGGAAGTCCCTTCCGTTTCCTTCAGCCGTTTCCCACCCGGGCGCGTTTCGAAAGCCGCGGCCAGCTTCACTCACGCCGCAGCCGAGGCGCAGCTTGGAGGCCTCGCGGCTGCGCCAGGCCACCATTGCGGTGCTGGAGGCGAGGGTGGGGCGGGGAGAGATGGATGCGCGAAAAGAGAAAGGCGAATTTGGACCCATCATGTTGACCCATGGTTAGCCAAGGGGGGTCTTTCTGGGTTTAGTGGGGAGTCAGACCAAATGCGATGGGGCTAAATGGAAACAAGGACCAAGACCTGCGGTCCATATCCTGGTGCTAACTAATTTGGACCAATTCAATAGGGGGGTCTCCGTGGGTTTAGTGGGGAGCCAGACCACTCTTGGAGGGGCCCTCTTAAACTGGGGTTGATTAATATGGGGTCATCATCCAAGCTAGTCACCAGGATATGGACCGCAGATCTTGGTCCTTCTTTCGATTTAACGATGGGGCAACCCCGTTTCGGGGTTCGCCTACTTCTGACCACCACACCCTGAAAGCCGTGAGGACGAGCCCAATGGAACTTGGGAGGCGGCATGTGCTCTAACCGAACCGCCCTTCAGCGCACGCAGCGCACGCAGCGCACGCAGCCGCGCCGCTTCCGAGCGAGGCCAAGGACGGGGACCTGCAGGGCGAGGCGATTTGGGACCACCTGCTGGAGATGTCCCCCGATCCCAGGCTCTTGGAGGCTCTGGGGGATTGGGAGGGCGCGCCGCTTAAACGGGGCGCCGCTGCCTTCGATTTTTTTTAAATAATAATAATAATTTGGCGGACCAAAATAGGTGGGGCTTCCCTTTTGCATGCCCCTGTTTTCCCATTCTGGCAGGAGGGGAATGGCAGGGCTGCCTGCCTTTTCCTGTGGCCAGTGGGCATGAGAGAAGGGACGTGTTGGCACGAGCGAAGTTGAAGTTGGACGAGTTGAGACAGCCCGCAGTCTTTTGCTGCATTCGCCAAAGATCGACCGCCTTGCCTAACCGTGACCATTTTGCCGATGCGATTCTCTGTGATGGTATCCCCTCACAATTGCCGCCAATTGTGGCACGTGTGGTGCGGGTTTAGCTGGACACCTGGAGTGGATTGTCCGCCCCAACAAAAACCATGGTCCACGACGTCTGGAGGTCAGAAACCGGGGCTTGACTGACCCCTTCCTTGGGCAGAAAAAAGAGCCACGGGGGCTTGATTTCGCCGGAACTCTGGCCACGACTCCGATTTCTCTGGCCTCTGGCTTTCTGCGAGGTGCTGCAGGCTTTCCGTGAGAAAAGCTGCGCGGAGAAGCCCAGCGAGGCTGGGTCGCAGCGAATCGACCGTGAAACACCTTTTGGTTTTAACCATGTTTGGCAGCCACTTTAGGTAAGGGTCCCAAAAGGTGAACCGGTTTTCCATGTTTGGCAGCCACTTTAAGTAAGGGTCCCAAAAGATTAACCTCTTTTTTCTAGGTCCTTTGGGCAAGTGAGTTAAGGAAATGGACAAACCCCCACCCTCAGAGAATGCGGTACACGTTGCAATGTGGAGCAAGTAGCTTGAGCATTGAGGTTCTCAGCTGCAGAGTCCTCAAACATGGGAATGTGCAAACACCCGGGGCCCTGTTTGAATGCGTGGGTTGTTGGTTTCTCCTTGCTGGTTCCATAGGCAGGGAATGCGTTAGAATCGACCCCGAGAAAAACCCATCCATCCCATGGTTTTCCCCAAAACCAGTTCATGCAACCAACACCCGGCTCGGAAAGTCATTCCCTAGCCATCGCAGCAGCGCGTGTTTTTGCTTTCAACGACTATGAAGATTCCGGCCGGGCTCGGAAAGGAAGTTCCCTTCGCTATCACAGGGGCAAGTTTTGTTGCAACCACTCTGGGTTGAAGTTCGTCAGCATTTGCAACGAACCCGGTTTCTTCAGCGCCTTGAGCGAGCGACCCTCTCAGGCCTGGATCAAGGCGCAGCTCCTGTCCGAGCTTCGCCATGCGCGTGCGCGGGCCTCAGCTCCGGGTTTTGGGAATGAACCTAGGCATTCCCTTAAAGGACTCCGATGGTTTATGGGGGCCATTCCCTCATTCGGTGCCGCGAACCAGCAAGACAATGCAGTCTTTGGAGGCTTCCCAAATTCTGCAACAGCTTTGCTGCGTAGATGCTTGCTAGCAGTAGCGAAGAGGTCTGCAGCTTTCTCTTGCGACTGACTCACACCCTTGGAATGCTGGCGATCACATGAAGTAGAATAAACCAGGCATCGTCAATATTTTCATCCAGTTTTGTTTTGTCCTTTTTTGAACAGTCTTCAGGTAACCACTAGTTGGTGGCTTGGATTGGTGGCCAAGGGATTTGAACCGCTGGCCTCTGTAGAGGGTAAACGGGAAACCATACCACCAAACCACCACTCCAGACAATTGGAGGGGCTGTGCTGTTGCCTTGGCTCGTTTCCAGGCAAAGCTGGATGAGAGAGCAACCTTTGACAAGCTCTTGACGCGGCTCCCCCAGCCTTTCGAAGCTACGTGGGTGGCAGATTGGTCAGCTCTCTGGGGGACTGTGGCTGAAATTGGCTTGTTACAACTGCTGCCGTAAAAGGACACAGTTGCATCTCAAAGCAAGATTGTCCCCTCCCACTGCCGGAATCTTGAAGTCGATGGGACGCAGACATGCAGTGCAGGAGTGCAGGTGAAAGACCCGCAACCAGGCGAACCACTTGGTCTGAACTAAGCCCACTTCAGCGGCCAATTTTAGTAGGTGATCCGAGTGTTTGGCTTCAGGGGCGGTACGAGGTCAGGGTACCTTCCCCATTCTTTCCAGGGATCCTTCTTTCCAGAAAACCTCCAAAAACCCAGGGAAAGTAGCCTGGCTTTTGAAAGGAACGATGGTTGGAAAGAATGGAACAGGAATCATCCCCTAGATTTTTTCAGTGGTTGGGTGTCCGAATTTCACCCACGAGTTCAACGTTCTTAGGTTGACTCCGGGAATCAGCCCCTTGCGTCAGCCTGAAGCGACTGGGCCCGGGCGGGCGCTGGGAAGGCCGCCGGGCGAGACGCCCCTCTCCGGTCAGCTGGCAGCGGAGGCGCGCGCGCGTTTTGGTCGGGTCGGGTCGGGCAAGATCCGGGAGCGCTTGAGGTGGGCGGCGCTCGTTTTTTGTTTTTTGTTTAGCTCCTCCATTGCCTTATTTTTGGGCTCCCCCAGTGCATTTCTTTTGGCTCCTCCATTTTTTTTGGCTCCTCGGTTGCATTCTCAAAGGTGCAGATAGTACTTGGTGGCTCCCAGCCATCCGGTTCCTTAGCCTTTTGGCTTTTTAGTGTTTAGTGGTTTCCATTGAAGCCACTAAAACTTAAACTTGTAGCGGGGGACTTGAGGGCAAACCAGAGTATTCATTGACATTCTTTGGACATGAGTGCGTGTTTTCAGGATGTTGGTTGTGTTTCTCGCGCTTTGTTTTGACCTTTTTGCCAACTCCCAATAGGAAGTTGGCAGGGGCAACGGAGCAACCGCATTTGCACGCGCCAACAAGAGGTGTGGACTGTGTGTGGTTCCGGCCCCCACGGATGTTGGACTGCAAGTGGACAACTTGGAGCCGTGGCAGGCCACCTTCGTGCTTGTGGAGCTGGTGCGGGTGTCGAACACCAACGTTTTGAAGGCGAACATGTGGCGGAAAATCCCGGGCTTTGCGGATTTGTTGTCTCAAAAAAAGGCCCTGGCCAAGCGGTCCGTTTTTTTTTTTTGGGGGGGGGCTGAGGTGGGTATTTTTTTGCCGATTTGATGGCACCTCCCGTTGGTTTCAACCAGCTGGCCAGAGAGGGGGTCCAACCGGCACCCGTCCGGCAGATTTTCCTGGAGCAGGAGGTCCTTCCAAGGGCGCTGCACCATCTCTTTGTCAGACCGTGGGGCGCCACGATGCTGAACGCAGCCGGGGCCCCCAAGGTCTATCTCGCCGCATGTTTGGTGCTTCTGGCTGTGGCGTTCTTGTTCTTGCCGCTGCTGCAGTTCTCATCATGATCGGCGTGTTTTGTTTTTGTTTTTTTGCTCCATGCGGCGGATGCGATCACGCGGGTCCGCTGTTGGGCGTGGTTGGGGGTAGGTCGTTTGGTGAGGTGGGCGCGCTCGTCTTAGAGATCATCCGCAGCCCCCAGTCTGTCTGCATCCAGGTGGGATCCGGGAACTGGTGGGCCAGCTCGCTTCCAGTCGATTCTTGTATGGCGGTGGTTGTCAAAAACAGGCTAACTCCGAAATGGCTTGCCCGGTCGGTACATGGAACCAAGGACTAAAACTTGCGGCCTCCGGGTGGTTATTAATTTTGATCCATGCCCGTATGAAACAATTTTGCTGGAATATACAGCTAATCGCCAGCAGTTCAGCCGCCTGCTATTTCCAGAATCTTCCTGGCATGTGTTTGCTTGCTGTGCACAGGCAGTCCGCGACTTTCTGGCTGGCACAGATCTCAGACCTCAGGTCTTGCGAGCTAGAGGTGCTCTTAGCCCAGGTGACCTGTTCGAACTTCCAACCAGGGAACCGAAGCACCGAACAGATCCCGAGCCGCATCGCTTGGTTTCGGAGGCGCGCAGCTTGAGGTAACAGGGCTCCTTTTCTTCCATACTAAGATGATTCTTGTATTTGCCCCTGGTTGTAAAGGGAATCTATCACTACTGTATTTTGGTTTCGGAGGCGAATTTGGACCAAAGATCAAGGCACTCCCTCACGAAAGCTCCGGTTTCCCATTCAGACTGGCGGGGGTGGTCCTCTGCCTCGTGGAACTCCGAGACTCCGCTCCATGGCAAATGGACCTCCCTTTTTGGATCGAGTTGGAAGGGAAACAACAGGCCAAGCAGGCATTTTCTTGGCTCCCAGCCTCCGATTTTGAAAAGCTTTCGAGCTTTTGAGTTGGTTTCGTGGTTGGGTCTCCCAATTTCAGCCACCAACACTTCGTCACTTTTAGCCGGGGATCCGACCACGGACCGCCCAGTGACCTTGGGCGGCTCCGCGATCGGATCCGAGGCGGAGGTCTCCATGCGATCGCCTCGGCCCTGCGCCATGCGGCGGATTTTCGGGAGGCCGCCCTTGGTTTTGGCGCCCGCAGGGCGTCCGAAAGGGAGACCAGATGTGCAACATGTTGTTTTTCTTTTTACACGAGTTTTTTCCCCAACAACTAAAAACTTTGGGGTCTCAGCCCAGATAGGCTCCGGGGTGGTCCCTGAGGTAAGGTTCCACAAGGGTTCCACCAGGGTTCCAGCAGGGTTCCAGCAGGGTTCCGCGAGGTTCTGCGAGGGCTGCGCGGGGTGGTACGAGCACTAACAATAGTACCGCATGCTGTAGGGGATATCACCAGAGCTTCTGTTTTTGAAGGCATGCTCGAAGGATGCGCTTTCTGGTAGCTTGTGGCATGTTTGCTGGGAGATTTTCCCAAGAGTAGGACGTCGGGGACTTGCGTGAATTCAGGCTCAGGCGATTGTCAGCACGATCTGGTTCCGAGGCTTGTTGCCAGATATGCTCAGGTGGGTTTCCGCTCAAGCCACTTCAGAAGTGATGAGCAAAATGTTGCCGACATCTCGCCAGATTGGTGATCTTATCCCTGATTTTGATCTATGGTTCCATGGTTCCATGTCGCAGTTCCCGCACTCTTTTGAGAAGTGACTCAGCAGCAGCAGGTGAAAGGAGGGCCACAAGAGCATGATGAAAGCAGCTCTCAGCCAAGCATTCATGGTGATTTCTGCACTTGTTTGCCACTGCTCTCTTGGCTTTGATTCGAACATCTTGCCGGCAGGTTGATTGAACTTTGCTTTTGCGGCTCGTATTGCGCGCGTTTGCGCTTGTCATACTCTTTGTTATTGCCAATGGCTACATGGTTAAGAAATTGGCGCAACCTTGCACAGTTCGTTTCTTGCGCGCAGATCATACAAGAGATTGCCTTGTGTGCAATCTCCTTCTGCAGTGACAGTGCGGTCTTTACTGGTGTTTAACTTTCCCACCAAGATTACTCTTGGATGCTGCTGGCCGGACGGCTGGATCGTGGCTTCTTCAGTATTGGCGCTGTTTGCGAAGGAGTGCTTCGCTCACGATGGAATTATCCTTGGGCATATTTTAGCTTGGATACTTCCAGCGAGAATCCAGGAGCCAAGAGTCACAACAGACAGCTGACCTGGAACATGCTGCTTATAGGGCTTGGGGTCATGAACCATATTTCACCCGGCTAATTACAACACGACGACGGGGGTGGTCCCTCGAGTGACAAAGCTTGTGACGGTTTTGGGTGAGACGATCCACTCCTGTTGATATGGCTCAACGCAGCTTAACAGGAACTACGGTGCAAAGCTTCACGTGGCTGACGGCGCAGATAATGCAGCTGCTGGATCCTGGGTCCTCAAGCCAGGCAGCTTGTAGCTCACCCTTGGCGAGGTCCAGCCGGATGCCGTGCAGCAGCTAAGATTTTCCACGCTGCAGTGCGGTTTTGAGGATCGAGCTTCGCTGTACTTGACGCGCTGGTGAACTCGGTGCCCCAGGACTTGGCGAGCGCCAAGTGAAAAGCCGCGAGCCTGAATCCCTTGCAGACAGTCAGCCCCGAGAACGACGTCGCGGTTGTGTATAAAGAGCTGCAGAAGACACCTTTTGTTTGGGCCGCAATTCTTGCACGACATTGTGGAGGTTCACCTGCGCTTCGTCTGTGAGACCCAATCTGGCGTGCTGGGCCGGCCGCACGCCAGCTGGAGGCAACCTGCCCACGGCCACAATCGGCGATACAAAAAGCAGTTGGGGCAGCGCGGCCGTGAGTCTAATGAACGCTGAAACCTTTGCGCCGCGCCTTGCAGGCTTTCACAGGGACAAGCCTTACCGGTGCTCGACCTTCGCGCGGTGAGCTTGCAAATGCCGGCCATCCAAAGCGCACTTTGTTCGCGTGAGAGCCCACTGGTGTAAAAGTACCGCCACCAAGTCACTTCTCACAGTGGCCCCAGCTTATTATGTCTCATTGTCTCGTTCGCTTGATGACCAACGAAGGACATTGAGCCTTGATTGGATGACTGAAAATCCGGGGCGGCGTTCTGATGTGGGCCACTGTGTCTTCACGCCTTATGCTAAATGGCGCTTGGTTCCAGAAAAAAATGTCGATGGGTAGGAAAAACCTAGGTGTAAAGCGCCCCCTCAAAAAACGCAACCCCTTAAATGGATGGCTTCTTTGGTTTCTTTAGCCACCAGCCAAACAAGGGGGTCCATGCGCGATGCTAATGGAGACGCGTGCGGGGCTTCAACAGCGCAAATTCCAACGTGCTCACCAGGAAGGCACAAGAAGTTCATCCGAGTTTTTTTGGCCTATTTTCCAGCTTGAGAATCAAAGCGATTTGAGATTAACGGAAAGTGCGCCGGAGCCGGACCAAACCGGACCAACCCTTAGTTGGATCAGTTACCCTCCCACTAACATTGCGCCTGACAGGGGGTCCATTCAGTTTTAAACTGATCTTCCAGGCACCTTGCCATGTTAGGAAGGGTTTTCCGATCAGAACTGGAGCGCATCTCTACTCTGGCAGGCGGCCAGACACCAAACCCACCGGGACCAGAGTGCGCCCGAGCTCACCGGCCTGCTGCGAAGAATCTGCGCCGGGTCCCACAGAGAGAGTCGAGCTGGGCAGGGATGCGGGCTTGGGAAGAAAAGACGGGAGAGGTTCGAGTGTATTTGTTTTTCCCCGCAGCGCGTCCAAAAGCCGTAAAAATCAGACCCCAAGGAGCTGCACGAGCGCAAGCCAGACCAAACCAGACCAAACCATCCACCAGCCCTTTGGCTCCCCCTGCCCCTTCTCAGCGGCATCAGGCGGAGCTGCGTGAGGCTGGTAGCATGTGGCCCGAGGCACGGGTGAACTTTACCGTTCTTCCTGTCCGGCGGTTCTGGGTTTTGTGCGGGCTTTTGCTGTGTCAGGTGTCATTTACCAACGTCGGTTGGTTTGGTACTCGGGGCCAGCTGTCAGGCAAGTCGCTTGTGACCCTACCTCAATATTTGACTCGTTGTCACGAGATGGCTTTTGTGGAAGCATTGTGGGCATGTTGAACTGGAGAACTCTGGGCATTGTAGAACGGTAACTGGGAGCAAAACACCCTCACATAAAGTCACCCTAAACTCTAAACCCGACCTTGTCTTCATTCCAAAAACAAGGCAGGCATGTTTGCCCTTTCTATGGTTTGCCGTCCTACTCAGGGCCGAGCCTTTGCATTCCGGCGCTCGGGAGGTCGAAGAGGGTCTGAACTCATGGCCTTGCTGGGCGGATGCCGGGCCCCAAGGGCCAGCCTTGCTTGCCCGAACCGGGCCATCGAACCCGCCGGCTCCGAGCCGGGTTTTTTTTTGGGGCCCCAGCTCGCTCGGATTTTTAGGCTCGACGGGTTCAGGTGGTTCTCCCCGACTTGGAGGAGTTCAGCCAACTGGAGCAGGAGCCACTAGGCGCCGGACTTGGAGGTTTGGGGGGTGCGGACGCTGGTGAGGCCATGTGGAGTGTGCCTGCATTGGGCCTGCGGGCTGGCAAGAAGGATCTTCCCGCTTCGAAGTTGAGTGCGCATGAGCTGTTAAAGCTTGTGTCCATTCTGCACGGATGGTTGCAAGACAGAGCGCGAGAGAGAGGGAGAGAGAGAGAGAGAGAGCGCCCTGGAAGCAGCCCCAACGCAAGTGGCGAGACACGTGTTGCAGGCAAAACATGTGAGCCAGGCTGCTTGTACACTTCAGTCAATGCTCTTACGCACCAAACACCGCCCCCCGCCAGCCCACTGAAATGGATTTCGCTCGAGCAACCGGCAAATTCCTCCTTCTCCGCGGTCGGCAGCCCTTGAGTTGACATGCAACCGGGAAGTGGGGTCTGCCTCAGCAGCTGAACATCAGGTGGCTTCCCAAAGACCGACTCCGTGTACCCGGGCATTTCTGCGAGCCCGGCATGGGAGTTTTGGAAAAAGCAGTCCGGGATATGAGTGCTCTTGATCGGTTGAAGCATTCGGTAGCCGCACCACCCACCACCACCACCACCGCCGCCGCCGCCGCCGCCGCCACCACCACCACCGCCTCCTCCTATGACCTTTTGCTACATTCGATGCTATCCTTCTTCGACCGCGACAAGGCAATTGCGAAGAGGCTAGTATTCCAAGTGATGGATTCCCTTTTTCAGGGTTATTCACGGGAGCCAGCTGTCAACATGCTGTGGTGTTGAAGGTGCAGCTGGGTACCGCTTTAGTACTGCCCATGGCACCTGTCGGCGAATCGGCTTCCAGCATAAGCCGTCACCATTAGTCGCATTTCGCCGGCTACTCGGCCAGGCCAACAACTTTGATGTAGAGTTCACGCCCGAGGACCGACGAGAGCTTCGGGCCAATGGTTGCGGTTTTTGTTGGCGCACACACACACACACGCACACAATGGTGCAGCTGATTTTGTGGGAAAAGCCCGTTGACTGTGTGGATGTAGGGCGGAGGCGTGCCAATATTGATCGCAAATGGACACGTGCCTGACCGGATCAAAGTGGAGGGCTTGCTTACCCTTCCTTTCCGGAGTTGGCCTTCTTGTATCCCGAAATCCTTTGCGGTTGAGAAGGGGAAACCTTTTAGCGCGGCAACAAACCACAGCTGTCACATTATTTTCGAATGCCGTAAAATAGCATGCTCGGCAACCTGCTCTCCTTCCTGGTGCCGAGCCGGCCGTTCAGGATCTTCGTGATCTTGACGAGGACATGGACGTGGAGCTTGGGTGTCCGTGTGGCGCCTGATGTCACCCGAGTGAAGGGTGTGGGGGGGGGGGGGGGAAGCTTCAAGAACGACCGAACCAAGAGCCACGGTCGCCAGAGACCGCGGGTGGCAAGCTGGCTGTGCACTGCTTACTGCATCTTACTGTCTTGCTGCCTTTTTGTCCCAAATCGGTAGTCATGCTTCCTGGGAGGGTGCTCATGCCGTTTTGCTGTTCACGTGCTCTGTGACCGGAGGCTGGAACTGACACTGTGAGGGTGGGTGCCGCCCCGCAGCTGGCGCGTGTGGGCGGTCCTAGGTTCTTGCTGGACTTGGGCGAGCGGCAAATGCACCGACAGGAGCGGGCGGAATCGCGCGCCTGACCCTCTCTTGAGTGTGCTGCATCTGAGTCACAATCAAAACCGGGGAAATTGGAAGGTAAGGGAGAATCCCAGCCACAAATGGGTGCGGATACCCACCTTGGTAAATCTTTCCATGGTTCCGGGGGATCGACCATTTTAATACTGGGTTTTGACAGGCTCAAATCGCAGCTCGGAAAGAGGAGGATGCGCCCGGGGCTGAGATTCGTTGCCGGACCGCGCAGGGAGCCTCGCTCCTGACACGCCACGGGCACGCACAGACCCGCACATACAAGCACAGACAGACAGAAGCACAGGCAGGTACACGGGGTAGCCACTAGGACATGCATAACAAGTGGAATGCAAGAGCGGCATCTGGCCACCAAGAGAAATAGCTTGCGAACGATTCCCACGCCCTCCTTGCCAATCTCAACTTCATCTGGATTTATCCAGCTAGATTTGGGGGAAGTTGCTCGGCTGCTCTTGTCGCAACGCTCTTTGCCGAAAGTCAGCTTCACGAAAATCAAGCCCGTTGCTGCGGCACTAAAACAGCGCGATACGCGCTCGCAGCTTCCGTTTTGCAAGCCACTACTACGCCAGTGAGTGGCTCATTCGAAACTTAGTTACACTCGCCCGTGGTATTTCCCTGCCCTTGGATTTCTACCCGCGAAGCCAGCATCTCAGCGACGGCCAACCGAGTACAGTGGCATGTTTCCATCACGCCCTCCGGACTCAAACAAACATGCGGTCGAGTGAAACCTGATGTATGCAGGGAAATTCAACGGCATGCAAGGTACGGGGATGCGCAGACAACAGCAGACACGTCGCCCGTACGCAGAAAGTGCGGTCAAGCGCAGACCAGACAGGCGCAGACGCGAAGAGGCACACGCAGACAGGTGAAGACATGCGCAGCATGCCCGAGCTGATTCGTGCGGACCGTGATGCGCGTAGACCCGCGCAGACGCAAGGACAAGCGCAGGCACACACGCACACAGGCAAAAACAGACACGCGCAGACGCGCAGACACGCGCAGACACGTGCAGACGTGCGCAGAGACAAGCGCAGAGAAGGGCGCGCGCACAGGTGTGTGAACTTCTGCTTGCTCAGCGCGAGCAGGCTTGCGTCTCTGCTTCCATAGGGAACCGGGGCGCGTCAAGCACATGAAGTCACAACTAAAGCCTCCTTTCAGACCACTTTTTTTCCCTGCGAATGAGCTAAGGGCCACCTGTTTGAGAGATGGAAGCGACAATGATCATGACTTGTTTTAGGCGTGCGCAAGTCTCCATGCGTGCGCCTCTGCCGTTGAAAGGCGACATGCGCTTTGCCCACATCGACCGAGTGTGCCGCTAAGGGACGGGTCCTCAGCCAATCTGACGGAAGCGCAGGAATTGGCGGCGCCTCCCAGCACCGCAGGCATTGGAGCAACGTTTGCCGACGCACAGGTTCTTGTTGCTGTAGGCCGCCGGGCCGTCTTTGAGGAAACCAGGCAAGATGGCCCAACACATTGCGGCAACCCATGCCCCTGCCGGAGAGCGCGGTTCTGAACGAGTCGCGCAACCCCTATTCAAAACCCATCCACAGAAAGCCTTTTTTTCAAAGGTTTGAGCAGTGATGGTGTTTGAAATACAAGTTGTAGCTTTCAAGTGAAAGAGGGCACTGTTGCCTCTGACATTTTTCCGTGCATGCCACCGAGGGAAGAACCAGATAACTATTTTTGTTCTGGTCAGCGCTTGGAGTTATCATAATACATATTTATATGTATAATGTATACATGTATATTAACACACATAAATATACGTACATACAGCTGTACAACCACACACACACACATATATATATATATATAATTTCCGATGGCGAGCTAGGGGAGCCAGCCAGCCAGCCTTGCGACTAGTTGTTGTTTTTCGCGAAGGCTCATGCCAGCTGCCGCGCGCCAGGCCCCCTACCCCCTGATGCCCGTCCAGGTGAATGGGTATAGCCTGGGCTGGAGCAAAAGAATCCGGCCGTGGTAGGGAGGGGGGGGGGGATATATCTGGAAAACTGCGTGTCGCTTTTGAGGATCCAAAAGATGACTAAACAAGAAGCAACCGGTTGAAGAACAGGTGAAATCCACAAAAAGCGCGTCTAAACTGTCATTTTCCTCTCAAAACAAAACCCCCTTGTCAGGTTGGGTATGCCCTTTTTCTTCAAGTGGCAAGGTGCCATGTCGGCTTTCGATTCAGCAACTGCTGCTTCTTCTTTCTGCATCATGTGGCCGGCAAGCCATGCCACTTTCTCAACAGCACAAATTTTCTGGACCAAAGTTTTCCACAACTTGGAAGGCCCGGCATGTCACTTCCTCAGCACAAATGTGTGAACCAAGATGTCCCACACCTCGGAAGGCCCAGCGCCTTTTGCCGCTGGCGCTGCCGGATCTTCGGTAAAAATCCCGCCGCGTGCGGCTCAAACCGGAGCTGCGGTTGGCCCTATGGCCACGAGGCGACGGAGAAATTCCTCACCGGGAAACTTCCCCATGGGAAGGGTCGATGGGAGGGGGTCCCCCTGGATTTCCCGTTTTCTTCGAGCTTCTTTTTTTGACTTGCGGCCACACCCAGCGCCTACTGCCGTGAATGCATTGTTGCAGCCAGTTGTTGTGGACTTGGTGGTTTTTGGTGGCAAAAGTCAGCCATGCTCTCTCTCCCTCTCTGTGTCGTAGAAGGCACGGCTTCAACCAGAGGTGTTGTGGTCAGGCCGATCGGCCAAGGGCAAAGGTTGTTTCTTGAAGCGCCTCGGAGTCCCAAAGAAACTCCGCGCATTGCCAGGTGTCATGGGTCTCTGCGGGTCACAGGCAACGGGGGCTTTGGGACAGTCTTGCTCGATCGACGTCTCCAGGGCACAAGGACGGATTTGACCACTTTCCGTGATGTGGATGATGTCCGAAGATCTCCGGCCTTGCGCGTCAGCGGGGCATGCTGAGCCAGGCTGCCCGAGCCGATTTGGCTGCTGAACGAAAGGCGCCGGGGGATCAGTCGCATGAGGAATCGGATTCGCCCAAGCCTGAATCGTGCGGGACCCTTGTTACCTGTGAACCCCGGGAAGCCAACAATCATTTTGCATTGTCCAACAAGCAAGAGGCTGTGAATGCCGGAGGCAAGAAATGAACCTTGCGACACCGCAACGACCCCGTGCTGTTGTTGGTCCTAAGCTGGGCTTAAACAGCACAAGTGGCATGTCGCTACTTTCTCACAAGCACACGCTTGTGAGGTTCATATTATAATATATGTTCATTTGTCTGCCAGAGGCACACTGAAGCTTACAGCAGAAATGAGCAGAAATGAGCAGCTTTAGATCAACGCGTGCGCACGTGGAACCACCCCTGGTTTTGATGGCAGTGATTTGCAGGCTGCGGCATGCAGCAGCACTCCATCGCGACCAACTGGGTGCGGCACAGAGTCCACGGATTGCTTGCGTCTTTCCATGTGGGCCTGTCTTTTTTTTTTTTTGGGGGGGGGGAACCCATGTCGGTTGATTCTTATCCTAGGACAGCCACCATGTTGCAGGGGTCCACTAAAAACAGACACGCCTATGTACAGATCAGGGTTGGTAAGATTGCTCGTAACGATTGTGGGGTAGGAATCCCAGGCGACCCGTCTAAGGTCAACCGATATCCTGGACGAGCTGATGCCTGAGCGGGATGCTGGGCATCGCACGGGAGCTCCCAATTGGGGGGGGGGGCGGGCCTTGCTGCCTCGAGTGCCATACATTTCAATTGGACCACGGCTCGTATTGTACTCCTCCATTTTGGGCCAAGCAAGCTGCTCCGGGAAACGTAGGCCCCTGCCCTTAGCCGAGGTAGAAGTGAAACGGCTTGGCATGTTCAAGCGGCATTGAAGTTCAATCCATATTCGGTTGTCGCATTGAATTTTCAGCAACGATAGACGTTCACAAAAGCCACCACTTTTGCAGTTCTGTTTTGGCGGACTATATGAGCCTTGGACCTAGTTGTTGGCTCCAATGCCGGGTGTGCTGACAAGAAAGGAAATGGGTTGGTTTTGTGGAGCGCTTTCCGGTGTTCAGGTCGGAGTCTGGCGCGTCAGATGAGGATGATGTCCTTTCCTTAGGTGGTGTGGAAGCCGTGCCCCACGTCAAACGGCAAGTGTATTGCCACCTTTGGGAGTGCAGGACTTGTGTGCAGAAATGCTCAACGGCCCAGGTTACCTGAGTGAGCAGATGTTCTCAAACTGTTATGGCCTGGCAGGTAGAAGGACGGCCTCAGCGACAGCAGGAACAGTTTTGTTTTTGGCTGGACGGACCCAAGCATAAGGAGCACGCTGGCAGATATGAGCAAGGCGGCAATCTGGATGTTGCCCAAGTACATTCATAAAAAATAAAAATAAATAAATCAAGAGCTGTTGTTCCGTTGAGATTAAAATGTCAACCTGGAAGCCTAGCCACATTTTTCGGTGGGTCAATCTGTGCACGAGGCGTTCAAGCACTGGGCAGACGTATCCACAGAGTTTAGCAGCAGGACCGAAGCGGGCCTCTGATAGGTGTGCCGAAGATCCAGCCAGTAAACCCCGAAAAAGTGTTTTGTACATGTCAGAGAATGAATCACCTGTAAGGGGTCCATCATGACACGGCTCCAAAACATGCCGGGCATGGCTGGTGAAGTTGCGGTAGTTGGCAGGAGTTCTTTGACACCAATATCCTTCCACACAGGGACAGTTTCGTGCTAGCCAAGGCGGCCGACGTTGTCACATGAGGGTCACATAAGGCCAGCTCCTCTGTCTGATCGTTCTCTGCGCGCCAGGATAAACCACCTGATTCTTCACACCTATGGTTGCTTAGCTGCAAGTGAGCGACTACGGCCAGCGGCAACAACACGCGGCCTCAGCAAAAAGTAGTATGACCTCAAAATCTGGCAACTTCGGTGGGGTAGGGTGCTCGGGTTGGTGGCAAACGAAGTAGAGGCTTCGATTCTTACGTGCGACTCTTTGCCGGGAAACCGTGCCAGCTTTCACTTTCACAAGTATTCTCGCACGTGTTTTGTTTGATGATCTTCATGTATTTGTCATAAACATTTCGGTGTCAACCACACTCAACTACTATTATTACTATTCATTCCTATCTGACCAGCATAGCGGCAAACACGAAACCTATGTCATCCATGGGCAGGAGTGCGCGTCGCAAAGTGGCTCCAACCTGATTTTTCCCTTGCGCAGCCTGGTTTGTTAGTCTGGGAAAAGCGCGTGCCAGCGAAGTCGGTTTCTGCAGCTCACGTTGATGCCCTTCCAGTCTCCGACGCTTCGCTTGTCTGGCATGTGAGTCTCCCCCTCGCCAACCAAGTGAAGAGATAGCTTCGGTCCATGTTTCCATTGGATTTCGTACTGCTGGAGCTTCCATTTGAGAGCTGCTGGGAAGTTTCCATTGCCTCGGAACAGCTCCCCATTTGCTTCCGTCGGAGCGCATGCACCGACGATGCGTTTCAGGCGACGTCAAGACGTCCTACCAGCTGAGTGGGAAGAAGCTGGGAGAGGGCGGCTTTGGGTTTGTTACGGAGGCGCGGGCGCAAAAGGGGTGCCACTGCATCATGTCAAGCAACTCAGGTTGTGGGAAAAGAGAGGGGAACTCAAGTCAGCTACTCTCTTTCTTTCTCTCTCCCTCTCTCGCTTTTTTTTCTTTTTCTTTTTTTTTTTTTTTCTCTCTCTCTCTCTCTCTGCTTCAGCCTTTCGAGGGGGCTGAATCCTTTGTCGCAAGCCACTTGCCGAGCCCTTTCAAGTGGCACGGCTTTCCGGCCGCGAACACCGCCCGTCGCCCGGTTTTTTCGGTCGAGGGCAAGAGCCTGGAGACTGGGAACCGCTACGCCATGAAGAAGGTGTCCAAGGCGACTTCGCGACTTCGCGACTAGAAGTCGACTTTCGAGAGGAACCCAAGCAGAGACGGAGGAGTCTCGGTGGTTTGGGGTCAGCACCTGTTGCTTTTGGCAGCTGGTTTTCTCTCTCTGTGTGTTGCAAGCTCCTTGCCATTGGGAGCCATTGGAGGCCAAAGCAAAGATGAGGAGAGTGCAGGTCCGCAGCGAGATTGATGTCATGAAGCTGCCGCGGCCCCATGAAGCGTCAGCTTGCGGGCAACTGCACGTGGGAGAGGCTGCTTTTAATACGGCAAACGCGAGGCCTCTCTTTGAGAGGCAATCTCAATCCACTCTTTCCCCTGTGCTTTTAACAAACTACCTCCAACTAACATGGCACCTGTGGGGTGGTACCTGGAAGATTCATTTCCTTGTGAAGGGAGCCTCTGTCAGTTGCCATGTTAGTTGGAGGGAGGGTAAATTGAAGATGGAGATGTGGCTAGACCAGACGTGAGTGTTGACTGGTGTCTCTTCCGTTGCTCAGGACAGACCATCCGAATGTGGTAGCTTTGCACGAAACCTTCGAAGACAAGGGGCACATCTACCTGGTCGTGCCCTCGGTGTGGACAGCAGATCTGCTATGCCCAGGGCTTTAGGACACTCCCGCAGCTTGAGGCGGACATTTCCCATGAGGCACATGGCTGTGGGTCAAAACCAATGGGATCCAATTTTGGGGTAGGTGCACCACTCATTTTAGTCTATTTTTTGTAGGGATTGGGATATTCACTGGGGGTACGGGTTTCTGACCCATGGCCACATGTTCGGGCGAGTTGCCTGTGTTTGCCGGTTGCTGACAGAGTGAATGCAGCCGCCTTGGGTGAAGGAAAAATCTGCAACAGAGAAAGCCCCAAGAAGCTCCCAGGCATCCTGGCAAGCCACAGCCACACGCAAGAGGGTTCATTGGAAGACTCTGAAGATTCTGCTTTGCCATTCTGACGGACGGTATCACGGCTTTTCTCACAAGGCTTCGCTATCTGGTGACCCTTTATTGGGTTCTGGCCAAGGGGTTCTGGAATGCCACAGATGTTTGTTTTTGTCTCCTGTGGTTTTCCAGCCGGGACTCGTTGATGAGAGCTCGGTTCATGGCCCCCTGAGAAGTCTTCAAGGAGGTGCCTGCTTCGCGCTGGATCGATCGCGGCGAGGTCTTGGAGCTTTGCGCGGGAGGCGAC
The DNA here is from genome assembly GCA_963377175.1 of Effrenium voratum. NCBI lineage: Eukaryota > Dinophyceae > Suessiales > Symbiodiniaceae > Effrenium > Effrenium voratum. The sequence goes on along the minus strand of CAUJNA010003257.1, from coordinate 602,828 downwards.
CTGGGGATGCACATGCAACGCCAGGGCCGGCCCTACAGCGAACACCAGGCGTGGCTTGCCCGGGCGGTGATGGAAATCTTGTGGCTCACTCCTGTTCAGGAATTGGGCTAATTGGTTTTGGGCCGTGAGAACGGGCTTCTGCATAGGGGACTCATCTTCCCCATTTCCTTGGGGAAAAGGGGACTCCGCTGTGAGTTCAAAGGAATAATTAGTCGCCCCTGGTCGGGGTGAGCGCTGATGCGTGGCCGGCTTGTTGGCCGCGGTTCCTTTGCGCATGTGCTTGTAGGCGGCAATCTTGATGGAGCAGATTCTGAAATCCGCCCCTTGGTTGCACACAAGTCCCGCTTTTGTTTGCCTCCCCTGGCCAGTTTTTCACGCAGTTCTTACGGTTCACCTTTTCCCTTGGCCCGTTTGCAATCGGGCCGCTTCTGGAAGGAATGCTCCGTGTGTCTCGGAACAAAGCCATCAGCGCCGTAGCCGCACTCGGACGAGCCCAGGTGTCCTACCTGCACGACTGCAAAGGTATTTGTGCCTTGCCGTGGGAATTCTTCGCCTCCTTCGAAAGCTGGAAGGTTGGGACTTGATGCGGGTGTTCCAAGAGTGTGGGGTTTGGTTGGGCAAGATCGTCGATGAAAGTCAGTTTTTACTTGGCTAGCGGTGACTCTTGACCTCAAAACTAGTCACCACCAAGATAACCAGATAGCTTGACCTGGGTCTGAGTCAAAACGAGTCACCAGCATATGGACCGCAGATGTTTTTGCGTTTTTTCCATGTAAAGCAACCCCCGGATTAATAAACCCGGATTAATAGGGGGGGTGTCCCCCTTTGGTGGGGATTCATTCAGGCCACTGTTGGAGGGAACTCCCTAATACTGGGACGGATGTATTACTCCTGGGACCTTCCCGATCGGGAGAAAGCCTGGCCTGAGGCCATCGGGACCTGAAGCTGCCGAACTTCCTCTTCCTCCGAGAGGCGGAGCTTTCCGGCATCGGCCATCCTTTGCGGGTTGGGAGCAGAGGTTCCCTCAGAGGTCTTCGCTCCATCCGTACCTGACCGCCGGGGATTCCCAGCGCGGGAGACCCGGCCCTCATGGCAAGGGTGGGATCCCTGCCATGCGTCCTTAAAAATCCGCCGAGTTTTCTTCTGGGTGTGGCTCAAAATTAGACAGGAGGGGCTACGCAGGTTTTGGTCCATGTTTCCGCTTACCAGGGTTTCATTGTGGTACAGGTTTGTTGAGCCACAGCCATCTTGGCTACATTTTTGGTGCCTCACAGGTCCTTGGCTCCTTTGTGATGCTCGCGCCCAGGCTTTGTTGCGCGGTACGAGCTGAGAGGGCGGCGCAATGGGAACAAGTGCAGTGCATTGCGCAGCCAAATGCAACACGACAAAGCCGACGTTTGGGCCAACGCGCTCGGTTTTCTCCTGGGGCTTACCCACTTCATGACATGCCCCAACCAGGTCCCCCAGCTAGGTGCCCTTCTCACCCCTCTTTTGGTTGGGAGGGTTCCCCTAAAATAGAGAAAAGTGAAAGAAGTGGGTCCCCTTCCTCCAACCGTGTAACAAACATAGCACCTGGAGTGTACCTGCAAGATCAGAGTCTCCTAAATCGGAACCCCCTGTGAGGTGCCCACTGGAAACGGACGGGTACCCACCTGCCATGCCCATCCAAATCGACGGCTCCGGACGGCTTCCGGAGGCGCCGGTGGAGAGCAACGTGCTGAAGCTGGCGGACTTCGGTCTGGCCTGCAGCTTTCAGCCGGGACAGGCAGCTTCGCAGCTTCTGCTTGTGGGAGACTGGAGACAGAAAAAGCAGGGAGTGAGGTATGGGGCTAAGTCAAAAAAAGTTGGCATTCATTCCATGCCAGTCAGCTTCAGATATAAGAAAAAACCTGGCCGCCGCTCCAACTGAAGAGCCCGGAAAAAAATAGATCAGTGTTGTGCGCCGATCACTTGGGTTCCTTTTTGGGCATGGAACATGTGGGGATCAGGTCTACGTTTTTTGTTTTTTGTTTTTTTACACCCTGGGAACACACCCACTGGGTATTGACCCCATTTAGGCACATTCTGGATAAAACCGTGTTGTTTAACCATTCTAGGTCATTTCCCAAGGCTGCAATCCCAGGTTGTAATACAAGAACCCTCAGATCAGGGGATCCATGTGGGCGGAATTTTGAGCGCACAAAATCCTGCAATCTGGGCCAGGTGCTCAGCAGTAAGGTGGGCACTGTCCTCTACTGCTCACCCCAGGCTGGTCCGAAATACGGCAAGCCTGGTCTGGTTCTTCTTGCGAAGTCGGTAGGGGATGTGGGAATGAACCCTGTTGCTTTGGCCCCCGAAAAAAAGGAAACCGCCAGTTGGGTTTGGTTTTTCCTAGGGTCGTTCTTTTTCTCATTCCCTGCGTCTTTTTCACCAAGACTTTTGGACACAGGGTTTCTCAGTCCAGGGTCTGTGCCTCAGGTTCTGGGAGGTGTGTATGACCGTTCGGCGGATTTGTGGAGCTGCGGGGTCATCATGTATGCCAGGGCCTCGGGTTGTCAAAAGGCCTGGTAGCCACAGTTGCGCTTAGTCGTTCAGCCATTGGGGCAGTATGATGGGCAGTAAAGGGTCCCAGAATTTGGGGTAGCCTGCAGATAACACAAGTCACAAGTCGCTTCACTTGCACCTCCAAGACTTTCGTGAGAAAGGCGGGACTTGCAATTGGTTTTGCAGCTGGGCTCCTGATTGAATCTGCTTGGACGGCGTACTTGTTGGTTGTTGCCTGCATGGGTATTTGTTGGGGGTAAGGTAGACGAAAACGAGGCCACATGATGAGGTGACTGGCATTCTAGATTTGGCGGTTGAGTTGATGTCGACTCAGATGCTCCTCGGCGAAGATCCACCCTTCCCCGGCAAGAATGATGCGGAGGTGGGGACCAGTTTTGGTGAGAAGAGGTGCAGGCAAAAGGTCCCACCCGGAAAATGAGGCACCTGCATATATATATATATGTATATTATTATTATCATCATTATTATTATTATTGTTATTATTATTATTATTATTATTATATTATTATTATTATTATTATTATTATTATTATTATTATTATTATTATTATTATTATTATTATTATTATTATTATTATTATTATTTATATTTATTATTATTATTATTATTATTATTATTATTATTGTTATTGTTATTATTATTATTTTTATTATTATTATTATTATTATTATTATTATTATTATTATTATTATTATTATTATTATACATATATGCAATGGTCAAGGGACATGTCAGCGAAAGCATGCGGGCAGGTGCATTTCAAGCCAACACAATTTGCACATGCTAACACGGATTGGCTCTGCGTTGCAGAAGTTGTATGCTATGGTCGGATCAGTCGACTTTCCGATAATTCAAAATGCCCGGCCCGCCAGCCGTCAGGGCCAGAGGCGTTTGCTGTGCTGCTGCATCTCCCCTCTCATAACCTTGGGCGATCCTTGAAACGTGGAATTGTATCGCGGAGCGCTTTTGAGAAGGACGGGGATTGGCATCCTGCTTGGTTCTTTGACAGCATGCATGTCACACATTTTAGCAAGTGTGTTGTTTGAATTGGTTGTGTCTGCAATTTAGGATGCGCCCTACCCAAATCCACTAAGATGGCTTAGCATCATGCAAATGCCTATTGAGGAGAAGTCCGGCACTAGCTTCTTGTCAATTCACCGGGGCTGGTTTTGCATTTGGCCAAGGAGAAATGGGGAACGGCACAAAAGCATATTTTGTCCATGTTGGAGGAGTTTTTCAAAATGTTTGGCCGGGCGAGAAACCGGCATCGGCTTAGCTGTCACTTGCTTGTTTTTTGATGTCCCCGGTTGCGCGTGGGAAAGGCTCTGCTTGGATCCCAGCGTTTGCCCGGTGCTTTGGCTGAGGGGATGCTTTGGCATGGCCAATCATGGCCATGAAAGAAGCATTTTCGGGCCATGTGACAGGTGGCACAGCGTGTCCGAAAGGGCAACTACGCTTTTAGTGACACGATCTGGTCATCTGTGCGCGGGCTCCCAGGCTGTTGCCCAGCTGTGGAGGTCTTCTTTCAGGGATCGCTAGCCTCAAAACCCCGTCATTTATCACACCTTCTTGTTTGCAGTTTGCAGCCTAAAGGCGTGCACACACTAGTGTTCACCTTTACATTGTACAGGTACATTCACATGTAGATGGGTACCTGATACACACACACACATATATATATATATACAAATATGAATACACACATATGCATGAATACATTTTTACATAATTTACCCAGACAAAGGGACCCCACACTGCATAAAGGTCTGGATCTCGAGAGTTCGTTAACTGGAGGACTCTAGGCGCACCTTTGCGAGATGACTCTGTGCAAGCATTGCGCTCAAACTTACCGCTGGGCCAGCGAGAACCGGTTACCTTGGATGCGCCGAATTCGCGTGCCGCCCATGGAGAATTCAATTTCAACAGTCACGCTGTGCTTCGCGCCGCAGCGAAAGCAATGGACACAGGATGACACTGGCAAAGTCCTTTCGATGCTGCAGATTCAGTTTGCACTGAGCCAAAGCAAGAGATCTTCCCAAGCCGTCACCGAATGCGCGCCTTTGTGTGAATGCACCGTTTGGGGCGCTCTGTGTGAATATGCATTATGCATTTCTATGTGTTAATATTTGCTTGTCACGCGGCTGCCGCCTGTCAGCAGAAAGCGGGCATCAAAAGACTGGGTTGCTCGAGGCTAGCCTTTGCGCAGTCTTTCAGCCTTTGCTGTGCTTTTCTTGGTGGCCCCCAGCCGTCCCCTTAGCTTTTTGGCCTTTTAGGGTTTAGTGTGGGGTTCCAAGTTAAGCTTTTAGCAGGGGATGTGAGGACAGCCCAGTCTTGATGGGGGCAGGAGGCCCATAGCCGCGGGTTCCATGTCTTGGCATGCGGGAAAATGGATCCCACTTCTGTGATACAACTGGGAAAAAAGCTTCCCAAAGACCAAACCACCCCGCTTCCCCCATTTTTTTAGGGGGAGATTCTGAAAAGATGTATCGCAGAAGTGGTTGGATCTACACCCCTTGTGATCCCACCCCCTGCCATCGGAGTGAGTCTCCGGCGGTTTTGAGGTCCCAGGAGGCCAAGGACCTCATCCGGAAGCTGCTGAAGTTTCAGCCCTTCGACCGATGCACGGCCTTGCAGGCCGGTGTCGCCGGGCAGACCCGAGAGGTCTGGGGCTCCAAATCAGCCCGGCGGGTGGTTTTTTCCTCCCCCTTGGGTTTCCGAAAGATTGAGTGGAAACGAGGGTGGGGCTTTTGCAGGCCTCCGAAAGGTTAGATTCTTTGCTCAGACCGTCATGTACATCCAACCAGCGATTTCCACTTTTTGACTACCCCAAGGTAAGCTGAAACCTCGGGTTTTGCCTTTTGTGGACATCAACCCCTGGGTTGAAGTCTGCCTTGGGGTAAAGTATAGCACTGCAACCTTTCACCTAATCAGTGGTTGGTTTGGATCGGGACTTGAACGGGTCCCTTCAAGAGTGTTTTCTGGGAAGCCTCCCCAGCTTCACCGCCAAACCAGCTCTACCCTCGAGGGTTGCCGCTGACTGGATCTTGTAGAGGGTCTTTTGGGAAACCTCCTCAAAACCCCCCAACTGGTTCTTATAGAGAAGAAAATGGGAAGCCTCCCCACCAAGCCACCAATCACCGACTCGGCTCCAACCCACCACCTGGTGCTTCCCTCCTTTTTTTTGGTGGACGGCTTACCGATGCGGCAGAGAGAGAGAATTGGAGGGCTGCCGAGCCGCGGTGGCCGGTTTCAGGCGCGGGTCCACGAGTGGTTCACCGCCGCGGCGCCGGAGCTCCGCGCCAGACCCGCCCTCCAGGCCTTTGTGGTCCCAGCGCCCCGGCCCGGCGTCGGCGGCCGCGTGAGTTGAGGTGAGAAGTGACGCGTGCCTCGGGGGGTTGAAGGCAAGGCGTCAGTGCCCAGTTTTCTTTCTCCACACATATATATATATGTATATATATATATGTATATATATATATATATATACGTGCCCTTCGGGGTTGGCCACATTCCACCCTTCAGAAGTTAGAGCGGTCGAATTTTTGTTGGATGTCAGAGATGCAAGGGGGTTCGCGTTCAACTAGTTTTGAAGGTATTCACCGGTATTTTTTTAGGAGTGCCCTTGTAAGCTTGTGTTAAAAGGGAACTCACAGGGCTTTTTAAGGTTGTTTTAAAGGGAATTCACGGGGACGCCATCATTGGGTGGTTCCTTTGTGGGCGCCTTCATGCGTGGACCAGAGAGGACATGTCCAGAGAGGGGGATTCCTCCTTTTCCAATTGCCGCGAGTCGGTCCCAGCGGCTCGAGTCGCTGTCCAAGGACCTGCTGCGCTTCTCCAAACGGAGCTATTTTCAGCGAGCCGCGAGCTCAAAGCTTGTGCTGGGACTGGGTCGTCCAGGGCTTGACTGCTACTGGGTCGGAGTTTTAGAGTTTAAGTTTTCGGCAAATAAAGGTGTTTTCTACTAAACCCCCAAAAAGTTAAACTTTTTGCAGGGGGGTCAACGGCAACCAAGAGGGGGGATCACATCTTTCCTCCCCTTGTAGGTTAAGAAAAATGAAGTTCAATGTCCACTGGATTTGGGGTTCAAGATAGGGCACATATTTCAGCCCCGGGGGGGGGAGGTAGAAATTCGGTGCTCAGGTTTAGTAGTGGAAAGGCTAGTGATGGAAACTTGCTGCCTTATCCTAACAGGGCATGTCATGGGTTTCATCGCCGACACTCGCAGGATCCTATCTTGAAATGGTTTTGCCACATGTTTGCTGTTTTGGGTTCAGGTGTGCAAAATGCCGCGGTTTGCCAAGTCAGTTCACATAGTCCTTTGTAGCGTGTGCCAGATTGATGCCAGGGATCAGGTCTGAAACATTTGCGTCCCATGTTTCGCCTCGACGTGTTGACAAGGGCCGTTTGTGGCAAGTCTCTGAATCTCTGCCACCCCATCGGCCATGTGTTGGATATTTTGTTACATAAGGAAATCTGGCAGCAAAAAAGTGTTTGATCAAAAGCGTGCAAATTCCGACTCTCTTTGCTGATAGGCGGCATTGCGGGCAGTCGCGATGCAAGTGGGCCAGGCACGGATGCACACCTGAGTCATCTCATGCCGACTGGTAGGAATGGACCTTGCCGGGGCCACTATCGAAGCTTCAACAATGGCCCTTCCAAAAAATGCCATTCTCCAAGGTGTGGTGGCTCTCATAGGCTGAGGGGCCTCTGTCAGGCGGATATCGAGAAATCCTGGCAGCACTTCCAGGCTTGGTGGATGTTTTGACGAGAGGTGGAACCTGGAACAAGAAAAAAAGCAGGTGAAAGAGGTGAACTCTGAAACGAGTCAAAGGGACCAGCCCCGTAGATTTGCAAACTTAGAACGTAATGTGATTTAGAGAGCCAATTTTTTAGAGGCATGCACAAATTGTGGCTCTAGAACATCACTTCCATGATGCCAACGCTCCGAGGCTTCAGCCTCTCCTTTCATGTCTCTCACTCGCCCAGGCGCTAGATCCGAAAGGACACAGCGTTTTGGCACTGCCCGACTTGCAGGCGCCAAAGACAAGTCAACCTCTGGGCCCGTTTTTGGTCGTTTCAGGAGGCGTAGCGCAGTTTTCCAAAAACACGCGTTTCTGGGCCCGGGCGTTCCGGAGGGTCGCATGTGCGCGCCTTCCATCTCAATTCGACTGATTTTGTGCCGCTGTTCCCTGCTTTTGGGGACTGGGGAGTTGGATTCGCTGCTTTGGCCCTTGGGTTGCATCTAGTTGGGTGTGTGGTTTTTCCTTTTTCGGGAGTTCAAAGGGAAACTCAAAAGCAACACCGCCAGGATTCGTTGAGTTGCAAGGCCAGCTCTTCACTTTCGGTGGGCTGGAAACGCGACCCCTCGGACCTGTTCTCGACGCATGAAACAGCGCCAGGAGTTGATGGGTCTACCAGAGCTGGCAGACTACGCCGCAGAACTGCGGGAGGTTATGGGGGGGGGGAAGGTAATTTCTCCAGTTCTGAGCATGCGGAGTAGCTTGGCAGATTCCATGCTCCATGCAAGGACAATATTTTCCAGTAAGAAGCAGTGTCAAATCGGTTGCCAAGGCCGCTGGCACCAAAGACATTCTTTGACGGGATGTTTCTTGACCACTTCAAATAACTTTGCCATGCATGAAGTCAAGCCAGTTGTCCTGCAAGGCCGGTATCCATCTCGGGTCTTTGTTTGTGTTCCTCAGCGCCGGACGCTGCGTGAACTCGGTTCGCGAAGCTGGTAGCCCATACACTTGGCACCCTGTTAACGTCTCACCTGTCCATGAGGGGAGACATGTTAGCACATGGAAGGGAGCCCGCTAAGGCAGAGCAGTTTGAGTCATGCGCTCATTAGTGTCCCTCACATGAGTCGCACGCCCCCAGATGCCATGTTGGACGTTCTGGCTTCAGCCTTGCACCATGAACCGATGCGGCAGACATTTGCAACTCAAGCAGAGCATCAGGAGATCATTTTGGTCCAGATGGCCAAAGTGGACACCAAAGGCTGCGACCCATTCATCTCAACCAAGGGGCGCAGCTGGAGCATAGCTAGGGCCATCTCTTGCGATGGAGGGCTCGCCAACTTTCACGACAAGACCGGGAGCCCGTGGCCGGCCGATTTCGGCGAAGTCTTCCGGCGGCTTTTTTTTTACGTCCCCGTGCCCCAAACCTGTTGTTGGCGAGTGGGCGCCGGCCAAATGATGCTAGACTCTTACCCTCCCATTCCACCTGAGGTTCGGGGGTCCTGGCAGACCAGTTTCCTTTTCAAAAGGGACCCCCCTGTCAGGTTCCGTGCTAAGCGGAGCCTCGATTTCAACCGGTTTTCGCGTAGGCTCAGCGTTGGCCCCGCGTAGGCATTCGCGTAGGCATTCGCAGCTCAGTTTCGTGGCCGCCCCCTTTTCTCGCACATACCGCCAAGGCTGAAGACATGGTCAGAGTCGGGCTTTTGTCAGGAGAGGTTAGTGCAAGAACTGGGCTCAGAGGAAGACTTTGCAAGCAGAAAGGAGGGCCTTCACGTGGCAGGCTAACTTTCTCTGAGCTCCCCGTGCTCTGTTTCTACCTTGCTCGGTTGAGGGTTTATGTCGTAGGCCTTTGCGAGCCAAGACTCCAGTTGAGCCCGGCCAAAGCTCCGTCAACGCGACAGCCCGAAGCTCCGAGGCCAGGGATCGCCTCTGGAGCCCATTGACCAGTGGCCTGAGGCGGATTGATTGGGCTTGGGTTGGCCGGGTGTATTCATGCAATCTTTTGTACCAAAAGGGGTGCGGGGGGGGGGGGGTTAATGCAAGCAATCAAAGGGCACTTTTTGTTTTCTTCTTGGTTCCGGTGGTGCGCAAGTCCAAATTTGGTTGGTTGGGCGCAGGGGTTGCGACCTAACTGCATGAGCTCAAAAAGCTGCATGCCTTTTGTCGTTTCGGTGGCCGGAGTGATGGCTGGGGCGTTCGGAAGGAATCCCAAAACCCCTTGAATATTCACAGACGTTGACAAGCTCACAAAAAGGACTGGCTGCAGTCCATCCCGCTGCCTGGACGCCTTAGGGCTGCTTTTGCTCACTTGGATGCAGCCAAAAGTAGGCATGACAGAGATTCATGCATCGCATGCATTGTCCGTCCAAAGGGTGTGCAAAAGCTGAAGTCTCAAGTGTTGGCCTTGTCAGGTGCTTGTGCAGAGTTCCCGGCTTCTGCCAATAGGCGCGTAGTGGGACATTGTCACAGGCCACAGAGGAAAGTCACGGCACGTTGTAGCGGAACCAATTACCTTCCTTCCAACAATCATAGAATTGAACAGGGGAGTTCCCCAAAAGCAAAGTAGTCTTCCAGAATGAACTTTTCACGATTGTTGGAAGAAGGGCTGGACAAGGAGCTTCCGTCATTCAGGCTCGCGTGTGCCAAGTCTCAGTGCTTTCAGGCAGGCCATCACGGCTGTTGTTCTGGTGCCTGCTGGGCATTCTTGGCCTTGTGGCTGCCTCAGTCATCTCAGTCGCAGATGCCATTTGCACGAAGTTTGCGAGTTCGCACACCTCGACTTTTTTGAATGTTTGATCTTGACTTTGACGAATCCCTCCCCGGGATTCTGCCATGTACGGCTCGCGGGCGCGTTGGCAACTAAGTTTGTTTTCAAGAAGTACCTGCCCAAGCTCGTGGCCAAGGACGGGAGTGCGTTTTGATGGGTCAGGAAGCCTTGTGCCTGTTTGAGAAGTCTACAGCTAGGACAGCCTGAAACATGGCGCTGTTGTGAAGCAAGGTTAGGATTTCACCTGTAACTCTTGCTCAGCTTGGACATCTGGATTGCCGTGGCTAGAAACTGCCAAGCCGCAAAAAGCATGTGGTGGAGGAAGCGAGCATATAATTGCCTACTGGGTCTCTGGGAGTATTGCCTCCCCTTGCCCAGTTCGTGTGCCGGTGGCTTTTCTGGCCAACGATGCCGCTGACGCTGCTACGCAGTTGGGCCGACGGTCGCGGGCTGTGGTGCAAGGCGGGGAAGCCGCAAGTGCTCAACAGACTGCGTGGCAGCGCAGGGTCCTATGCTCAAGCTATCTCAAGCTCTGATTTACTTTCTTGTGCTCACCGCACTTCCCGTTCCAGCACGTTTGACAAGTTCTTGCAGAGCCTTGTTTGGCGTGTCTACTTTGCAGATCCACCGCCATGACCACTTGTGGCCTTGTTATTCCAGCCTTGCCTGAGCTTCCAGAAATGTTCTTTCGTGTCTTTGTGCCTCTCTTGCTTGGGCCGTGGGAAGGTGGATGACACGCTCTTCTTAGGCTGGAGGGCCAGATTCATGGAGAGACAAGTCTGTCATGCTTCCAGTGCACCACTTCTCTTGGGGAGGTAAGGTTTGTGTTCATGGGCGTTTCAAGCGCTTGAAACTTAGTTTTGGAGTTTTGCTTTTCGATATCCACACTTTGTTACTTTATGCTGTATGCTGCTGGATTCGTGCTTCCGGCTTCAAGGGCTGCTTGTAGGCAGGCGCATACGCGTGTGCGCCAAACTGGCGCAAGGGCGACAGCACCCACAATCGACCCCAAAAGCAGCTCGACTCTCACGCAACCCACCGTCACCTTGAGCTTTGATGCAGCAGCCAGCAACACACTCGGCGCACGCGGGCGGTTAGGCCCCGAAGGTAGGGCATTTAAGCCTCTAGGCCTCAGGGCGAGCGGGCGGGCCACTCGCGATGGCGTGATGCTTCTGCTCGGGGCGCTGGCCACGGTCTTCGGCCTGGTGCTCTCTCGCAGCCGTGAGGTGGGGTTGGGGTGCACGGGAACGGCGGTTTGGGCGAGGACCTGTTCATGCTGCAAATTGTTGGCCTTGGGGGGCGGCTTCGGGTTGGCCCGGTTTTTTTGAGCTGAGCTAGGTCCCCCAGTAGTGCCCTTTACCCTTCTTTTGGGGAGGTTTCCCCTACTAATATAGACTACCAAGAAAGGGTACCCTTATTCTAGCCTCTCTACTGGAGGGCCTAGTGAGGCTGGAGGTGTTTCTCTGGTAATTGTTTTTTCAACGGGCCAAAGCTCATCAGGTGGCAGATTTCGCCAGCAGCATCTTTGGCTCGTTTGTGGCGGTCACCGGCGATGCCCACCAAGCAAAGGTCGCCCAGGAGCGTCGCTCGGGGCTCCGGCGTTTTTCACGGTGGCCTGGCGGTTTGGTGGTGGCCTTGGGCCGACTGTCCGCTCCATTGCCTTTCTTTTTTTTTGGGTGTAGCTGCGTTCATTGTAGTTGGCGGCCTCTAAAACCTTGGACACGTTCATGTTTTGCAATGGGGGCTTCTACTGCGCGACTCGGCGTCGAACAAGCCCCGCACGAGTCGATTCTCGATGCTTGCAGGACATTTTCCGGCAGCAGGTGCGATATGAGCGGTCCATCCAGATCCGAGAGGACATGCGGGATGTGAACAAGCTCATGATGGAGAGCGTCCAGACCCACGTCATCATGGGGAGCATTATCCTGGGCGTGTGCTGGACTATGGCCATTGAGGGCTTCCCTCCGGAAGAGGCGGCTCTTCTAGCGGCAAACCAACGAGTTTGCCTCAAGGGGTGCCGACCCCCCCCCCCAAATTGGTGGTGTGCCTTTTGGTTTTCCTTTGAAACCAACAAAATAGGGGTAGCCTCAACAAAAGACACACCCAAAATGAAAGCAAAGGCACAACAGGATGAATCGCGCTTTTCATGGCACCAATGTAAGCGGCGGTTGCCCGAATGAAGAGGAACGCAAGTTGCATCTCTGTGTTTTCGGTGTCAGGACTTTACCCGGTCAGCTGTAAGAGCCGTGTTTTTTTCCATGGCACCCTTGGCCAGGCAGAACGCACAGCGGTGGGCCTCTGGCTGGTTTTCACCTGCTCCTTGGCAAAGCAAAAACGGCCATGGACGCCACTCCAAGGTGTTGGACAACTGCCGTGCCCCTTCAAGCTTTCGTCCATTTGGCCGAAAAAGCTTTGACCACCGATACGCTCCGATTTTTTTTTACTGCGGGAGCGCGTGTGACTCCTGGACTGATCTCAAGCTTTTCTCCCGAGGCCGTGGGCCTTCGGATCAAGTGACTCAAGTGAGCCACAACCAAAACCCGGGTAATTCAAAGATTAGTACGGGACCATCCCAACCATAAATAGCCGCCTTTTTGTTCATTCTTTGCATACTGGGATTACAACCATTTTATCACCGGGCTTTGAGTATGACTCCAGTGATTATGTGTTTGTGTTTTCCCGCAAGGCTGGTCGGTGACCTTCACCCTGATCGCGCTGTGGCTGGCGCTGCGGTTCCAGATGAAGATGTCCTCCAGCGCCCGAGACCGCCTACTGCGGCGGCACAGGCGAGGTTGGGGATGGCTGAGCTCCATACGTCAGGGTTGATCAAAAGGTCCGGTAGACACGGAAACAGATTCGATGGTTACCCTTGGACATTTGAAAGCCAGAATATTGATCAATCCCCACCTCTTGCTAGAAGGGAGTTCACCAGTTATGCAAGATACATGCTTATAGAAATACGTATGGGTAGTTGGCTGGTTGGCTGGTCAGATGAGACACCAACAAAACATGGGTAGGAGGTCAGGGGACAGTCTCACCCATCATGTCCACCTCTGATTAATAGATACCTCCTTCCTCAACTCCCCTGAATAAAGTTACAACACGCTGGTTGTGATTCCCCCCCCCCCCCCCCTGCTAAAAATCATTGGTTTCGACATTCATCAGGTGGACGATTGCCTCTTTGGTACGGAAGTCAAGCTGAGGGTTTTCTTCAGGTTGATGGTGCCGGATGACCTGGTGGTGGGCCGCATGGGCGGGCACAACGTGGTGAACCACGTGGCCAACTTCCACAACTGGATGCGACTGGGTCGAAGCTTACGGGGCCGGTGGTTGCGCCTGGTTGCCAAAAGACATAGGATCCAAAAGACGGGTCGATGCTTTTTTAGCCAAAGGCCTTCTTGCGGCGCGGCCAAGGAGCATGATAGTAAGCCGACGTTTGATGTGCGGTTCGGGTTTGCTGAATGACAACTCCCTCAACCCAGGGTTGGCTCATGGCGAAAGCTTTGCCCGAGCGTTTTCCATGCTGAAAGCCCAGCGAGACCAATGGACCAAGGCTGTCCGCCATCAACAAGATGACGTCCAGCAACCCCAAGGCTGAGGAGGAGCATATTGTGAGCGCTCGGAACAGGAGAGTTCACAACTTGCGGGTGCCGGTTGAATCGACGGCCAATGAGACCCTGGATATCGAGCCCTTGCGCAAGGGCATGCATGCATGGCTGCATCCCGCGAGGGATGGCTGGTCGCACCACGCGCTGCTGCCTGATGTGCAAGCCCGTTGGTTTGGGATGGCTTTGGCTTCTCTGGGGGTTGGGGTTGCGAACTTAATCATAATTAGACATCCGGCCGCCCACTGCCACCGCCCTTCGACATTACTTCCGTCCCAAGCTTCTTGAAGTACCATCCGCCGGGGTCGAGGCGGCTCCACTCAGGCTAGACATCCCCTTCTTCTTGACCGGGGAGACTCTGGTCCGCAGCCCCTGGATGTTCAAGGGCGAGCACCCCCTGTGCATCCGGGTCTATGGGGAGGCCACCTTGTACGTGGCGGCGCAGTGCCCGCCGCTGGGGGGCAAACGGGAGAACTCCACCAGCAACCACGGCTTGCGGAAGGCGGTGGTTGCCGAGTCCCAGGGCGACTTTCAACGCGGAGACAACGGATTCCCCTTTATAAGTGCTTTTTTTTTAATGAGTGGGCGTAATATCTGGAGGCCACAGCTGTTTCTTCTCAACGACTTCAGCTGTTGCTAATTAGCCAGTTTTTTTTGTGGGGGTCTCTTTTTTTTGGCCTTGCGGCTTGCAGGCGGTCCGGTGCTTTGTCCGGTGGTGTGTTTTTGTGTTCCCTTAGCCCGTTGGGCCGCCGGGCAGGCGCTGTGGCTTGCAGGGCAGGTGCCCGACTGGCCGGCGGAGGAGCTGCCAATGGCCCTGCAAGGTTTCCACGAGGACTGGCGGGGCGAGAGCGGCTTCGGGGAGTTCCGGCGAGTGGAAGGCGCCGCCTTCGCGTCGAAGACGCGTCGACCGCAACACGCGGGGGACGTGTCGTGTGAGGTCGTGTCTGGCAGGGGGGGGGAGTGGGCGTGGGAGTGTTTGGGATGGCGATTTGGTAGCGGATCTGTGGACTTTGAATGTTTTTTGGTTGGGGCAGGTGGGATTTTCCGTGTTGGACCCACAAAAGGTTCACAGGGGTCAACAGCAACCAATGATTGAGATTCGTATTCCTAAGCGTCAGATATTAACACTGATGTACTGGATGCATGAACGCGAGGCACTGCCGAACTCGCAACCGCCAAAGGCTCACGGTGGTTTTGGAGTGCCTGAGGCTTCTCAATGTACGTGGACCGGAATGACATTGAGATGCCGCTCTACAAGCTGGTGCTGGCCAAGCCCAGGAGCGGGAAGGGGCCATGACTCGTGAGTCGTGGGGGGCTTGGGGTGGGGGGCTTGGGGGATGGGGGGCGGCCGTTGCAGGAAGGCTGGCTTTGTGGACGTGGTGGTGCGCTGGAATTTCAAGGCTGGGTGCGAGGCGCTGGTAGTGGTTGCGCGCTCCGGGCAGGTGCACTGCAAAGCTGCCCGGCAGGGCCAACTCGGGCGAAAGTGGGCAGGAGGCTTTCGGCGGGGTTTGTCTTTTGGTGAGACCCCTTGGAAAGGTCACGCGTGTGCTTTCAATGTCCTAGGAGCTGCAAGCAATGAGCAGAATTCAGCTTTTGTAGCTTCTTTGTGCGTTGTCACTGCACGGCTGGCTGAGGAGGGTCCAAGTGGCGGGAATGAAGACTAAGGAGCCCGGGATAATTTTTACGGGGACGGAATGCGTTTCCAAGCTCCAAGCGCAGTGCTTCCGGTGCTGCTTGATGTTTTTCGCCCCCAGCCAAGGAAGAGGATTGGCCCCTGGCGGAGTTCAACACCGAGGTTAGAGAGGTGCTGAACCTGCGCCGTTTTTCGGGCCTGTTTTTGAGGCACGGCACTTCGTGTCTGGTGCTGGCGTGCTGCATCCTCTACTTTGCGCGGATGAGCGTGCTTTTGCAGCTGGGGCCGAGTTTCTGAGAGCCATTGTGAAGTCTTGCTGGTTCCGGAATGTTCCAGACGTTGAGAAAACGGGCCGCGGTAAACATTGCTGTTGTGATGGATTGTGATATGCGTTGGAGTTGGGTGCTGTTTGGCTTCCCAACAGAGTCAAGCGAATCACAATTGTCAGTTGGTACCAGCTGTGCGCTAGGTTCGATAGCATTTCTGAACATATTTTTTGCACAGCCTGTGGGCTTTTGAAGATGGTTGCGCTTGTTAACAGCGATGTTGGGCTTTATTTGTGTCTTGCCCTGCGCTAGCTACTGGCATTGGCGTCCCAAGTAGGATCCTGTGTTGCACATGCCATGACACCTTCCAGTGTAAACAATCAAAGAGATGGCGATCCAGCGGGGTGACAAAGCAAGCACGCGTGGAACTTGCAATATTGCAGGCAACCTTATTTTCAGCACCCTTGCGTCCTTGCCAAGATTTTGATAGATGGGCGCATATGTTGCTTGGGGTGGCAGAGGCTTATGATTGGCAAGCCCAGGCACGATGCCCAAATGTGGTGGTACGAGCCGGTCTTGGTGTGCGTGGCCTTGCTCCCGTCCATTCTGGCCATCCGGATCATGCCGCTGGACGTTTGGGAGAAGGAGAGCTTTGTCGCAGAGACGCCTAGCAAGCGAGCAAACTTGGAGGAGGTGAATGTGGTGACGCCCACCTCTTCTCCAATGCCACCATCTCTGCACTCCCCAGACCGGCCCAAGCGCCAGAGCGGGGTCTCCAAAACCAGCTCTGAGCCTGGGGCCCTGAGTGGGCCAGCGCGGATGCTGTGGGAGGAGCGCTCGCCCGAGCGGCCCGAGCGGCCCGAGCGGCCCCGACCTGCGCCTTTGGCTCTGCCCGGGGTGGAGCAGCGGCCCACGCGGGCGCGGTCGAGGTCGGCGCCCCCCTCCGGCATCGCCGGCTGCTGCAGTGACCTGCGCGTGGGCCTGGAGAACTGCCAAGTGGTCGCCCACGATAGCCCCCAAGTGACCATCCGAAACGAGCGGCGGCAGGCGCAGCTGCCGCAGCCTGAGTCAGTGTTTGCCAGCCCGCAGAGAATAGAGGAGGACTCGCCCCCGCAGCACAACTTGGAAACCCGTGCAGAAGCCGCCGCCGTTACCACTGTTATGTCTGATCCGCAGTCGCCAGAGCCGCTTAGACCGCTTGGGCTGCGTGATGACTCCATTGCTGTGCAGATCGGACGGACCCAAAGCTCGGAATCCGTCAAGAGCTGGAGGCGGCGATGCTTCCTGAGATTTTCGCTTGGCTGGCCGAAGCCAGGTCTCACCAATGGCCTGCGGCTTGGGGCTTGTGTTTTGGAGATCCTCCTGGCGCTGTCCTCTCTGGCAGTTCTGATCATTTCCCCCTTGATCGCTGGTTTTGCGACGAGCGAAGATCTTTCCATAGCTTTACCGTGGACGCAGACTCCGGTGGTTTGGCCACCCCTTTTTCAGCCCACAGCCGCCATGCTCAGTGGCTCGGAGCTGCTGCTTGCGGCGGGCCCTTTGCTGCGCACCTTCCGTGGGAATCCCTGGGTTGCCGGCGCGCCCGTGGTGCTGCCGCACAGCGCCAGGAGTTTGGGCGACTGGAGCGGGCACCTCGTGGCGCTCTCGGCCTCCGGCTCCAGCGCCTCCAGCGCCTCCAGCGCCTCCAGCGCCTCCAGCGCCCAGAGTCTCTTCGTCGCCTCGGACGCCGTGGCTTCGGGCGGCGCGGGCGCGGCGGCGTCCGGCAGCGCCTTGGACCTCCTGGCCGCCCCGGAGCTCGGCGGCGCCTCCTTGCCAGTGCCCAAGGCCCAGGGCGAGGGCGGCGCGGTGCTGGCGCTCAGCGAGGCAGCGGCGGCCTTGGTGCTGGCGAACCCCCAGGGCTTGCAGCTCTGCAGGGTCTCCAACAACTCCAAGGAGAGAGCTGAGGGAGGAGGGGGGGGCATGGAAGTTGGGCACGTTTCTTGCTTCAGGCGATTGCTTTGTGGTGGTGGCCGGCCTTTGCTCAACCGCGACCCGTGAGGTTTTGGTGTGGTTGCGGGGGGGGGGGGTCGAAGCTGCGGCCTTTCAACACTTGGCAGGAGCTCAGGGTTGACTTTGTCTCCAACCTGAGGCTGCCAAGCAAGGCGCGTCTGAAGCCATTCACGCCGAACCCCGGTACCAAAAGGCGCCAGGCACACTCTTCAGTGAGCACCGACTCTTTCGGCTTCAGCCCACCAGGTTTCATTCCATTATACTTTATGGCGAGCTCACCGGGCAAAACGAGCTTGGCAAAAAGCCGGCATATGGGTATGGGTCAAAAGGAAAGCACCGCAGGTGTTCATCGCTTCCATTTCCCAGGGCAAGCCATTTTGGGGGCTCCCCAATTTTTCACCCACACTCATCTGCATACTGTATGGCGAGCTCTGGGGATAAAGCTCCTTTACTTGGGGGATAGGTTTGGTTTTGGACGTATCATGTAAGGCCGTCTTTGGGGCACACAAATGTTGACACCCCCATGGCCAAATCTGCCGTTGTTCGCTTCCCATGGCCGGCCAGGGGAACTTCACGGCGCTGCACCTCTGCCCCGCCCCCAGCTGCACCTCGGAGCCGGTGCTCTGGGCCTTCGACGCGGCGGCGCGGCGTGTGGTGGCGCTGGGCTTCGCCAGCGGCCGCGCGCTCGGGGCCTTCCGGGTGCCGGACACCGTCGGCCGGGCGCTGGTGACGGGCAACGGCAGCCACCTGCTGCTGGTGGCAGCGGCCTGGCGGGTGGGGGGGGCCAGGAAGGGAAGGGGAGTGGAGGGGACAGAAAGGCAGCGATAGGATAGGTCTTGCCGGACCAAAAGGCGGTTTTTTTTGGGCGTGTGGCAGGGAAATGCCTGGAGCTGAGACCCAATGGCTTCTAGATGTCTTTCCGCCTGCCCCTCCTTTTCATGCAAGACCTTCTTCCAAGGTGGGCGAGCCATCGTTGGTTTTCTCTACGCCACATCCTGCACTGGAGTGAGCGCTTCGGCCTTACGCTCGAGATTGTACAGACCGGTGGCTCACTGGATGTGGCTGCCTACGACGCAGATGTGTAGTTAGCTTCCTTAGACCGGCCATTCCGTCTCACTAGCGCGCTGTCGAAAGACAACAGGGCTCAGTTTCACAAGAGCACAGTCTTAGCCACTCCCCAAGCTCTTGCAGCGCTGCAAGCATCTTTGCCCGTTGCATAAAACGGAAACCTCGATCGTTGCATCATGGTCTTTGGCAGGGCACGGCACGGCGCACGATTGCATGACCTGGGCACAGTGGCATTCAGAATTTATGGCCTGTCACGGGTCGCCTTCAGCGTAGGAGTTGGGATTCCATTGCTTGGAGTCTTGACGTACCAGATGGCTTGCAGAGTCATAGGGGCCCATCCGGCATTGGCGATGGCATGAAGGCGACTCCGAATGATTTTCGGTCAGCGGTGAGTTTTTTTGGGGCAGCGAACAGCTCCCACTCAATGTGCAACCCAGCGGCAAACCAAGATGAAAAAAAGACAGCTGGTGCGTGCGGGTTTGCTCTGCCAGGTGTCTTCCTTGAACCATTTGGCCAACGGATTTCTCCAGGGATCAGCGCAGGTTTGACATAGGTCTTTTTGGCTGGCCCTGCCCAGGCTTGGGTTTGCCTGGTGCCAAACTGTCTTGGCTGGTTGAAGGCATTTCGGTAACGGATCTAAACACTTTTTGGTTGAGATAGGATTCTGGTCTGGACTCGCAGAGCTACCCCCCCCTTTTGATGCCCAAATCTTCCACAATTCATGGCCGGATGTTCGGAACTGGGTCCACGGCAGCGGGGCCGGTTTCCGCCAGCAGCAACAGGTTTCCCTCGTTCGAGCGCCCGGCTTCCGGCTTGAAGCGCTTCGGCTTCGGCTTCGGCGGCGGCGAGGCGTGGCGCCTTTGGCGGTGCTGGGCCAGCCGGCGCAGCTGCAGGAGGGTTCCCGTGGCTCGCGTCGTGACGGGACGGGACGGGGAGGGGACCTGGAGGAAGAACGGTGTGCTCTCACGGCCAGAGGCCCATTTTAACCCTAGAAGCTGAGCTGGATGTGTTTTTGTTTCCTTTTTTTTTTTGCGGGGGGGGAAGGTGATCACCTGTGCAGTAGGGCAAGTGGTCGGATCTTTGGCCAAACAGGGGGGAGCAGCTCCAAAACAGTTGCGCGGTTGTGCAGGGCCTTGGGCCACTGTGTCACCTGCTTGAGAAACAAGTAGCTGCAAACTTACTTGCCGGCTTTGATTGGAGCTGCGCATTCAAAGGGGCAGTTACATAGTAAAGGCAGTTGAAGCGGCAGGACTTTCTTCTTTTTTCGACCTCCCGCTCAGCATTCAATCCTGGCAAGTGTTGGACCTGCTCGAAGTGTCCCTCCCACTACCATTTTCCCTTCAAAAGGAACATGCTGCCAGGGAACCCCTGTCAGGTTCCATGTTAATTGGTAGGAGGGTGATGAATGGCGCTATGATCAGTCGGCATTGGGGGCTTGTTCCAAGTGGCTGCCTCCTCATACTTTGCCAAATGCAAGCATGGCACGCTCAACCCAGGCTTTGTCTTCGTGAGCCAGTGTGTTGGGAATGAACCTGGGAGTTTTCATAGAAGCTGCAAGGGATTGTCTTGTTTTGGGGTCATTCCATTTCTCACTCCTTGCTGAGAACCAGCAAGTCTTTTCACCCTGGCTGAAGGGAAACCAAAGGCAAACCAAAACTGGTTGGGGCCTCCTGTGCCACGTGTCCAAACAAGCACCCCAAACCAATTTGGTCATTGGTGTTATCATGCACAGGGCTGTGGGACATGACCCAGTTCTGTGATACAACAACAAGGGCTTCCCAAAGACTAGCCCCCCATATGCTGGGGGACATTCCCCAAATTATCGCAGAAGTGGTTGGATAAACCCCGAGTGATCCCACAAGCCCTGCCGGTTTCGTAGCCAGCCAGGCTCTGGGCGTCCGGGCAGTGGTGAATCTCTGCGAGGAGTATGCCGGGCCGAAGGCTGAAAGGGTTCAAGGGCCTACGACCCCTCAATTTGGGGTGGGCTTTCCTTTTATAGGTTCCCTTCCAAGCACAAAAATTGGGTCCAACTCCAACCCCCCAAAAATCGAGCGGCTTTCTTTTAACATTTTTTTGGGCATCACCTCAAAACCAGCCGAGCCGCTTCTCCGCCGGGCCCAGCGAGGCGGAGTACGAGCGCCTCAAGATGCGGCAGCTGCGCCTGCCGACGGTCGACCACCAGGAGCCAGCCACCGCCGACCTCCGCAAGGCAGACCGGTGGAAGCCGAAAAGCAACCCAGGGCGGCTCTGGAAGATTTTGACTCGCCATGTTTTGGGTGTGGCTCAAATGAAGGAGCCAGAGGGCAAATAAGAAAGGTTAGATGGCAAAACTGCAGTTTGGGATGGGAAGGGTAAGTTTATGGTCGTTTCAAGTTTAAGGTTGGCTTAGAGTAGGTCTGTGCTGAGTATAGGGTGGGTTTAAGGTGGATGAGGGTGGGTTTTTTTGCTTACCTTGGCTTAGGGTTGGTTTAGGATTGGCTAAGGCTGGCTTTAGAATGGGTCTACAGTGGGTTTATGATTGGTTTAGGGTTGGCTTAGGGTGGATGTAGGGTTGGTTGAGGGTTGGTTAAGGGTGGGTTTAGAATAAGTTTAGGGCTTGTGTCGAAAGGCTTCAGGGTCGATTTAGGGTGGATTTAGTGTTGGAATAGAATCTGTTTGAGGTGTGTGTAGAGTGGGTTTGGGGTCGGCTTCGGGTGTTGGATTAGGTTGATTTAGAGCAGATTTAGGGTTGATGTACGCTGGGGTTGGGGTACGGTGGGTTTATGTTTGGTTTAGGTGGTCTAGAGTAGGTGTGTGGTGGCTATAGGGTTGGCTTAGGGTTGGTGTAGGGTTGGTTTAGGGCGGGTTTGCGGTTTGTCTAGGGTGGCGTTGGGGGTTGCGCTCCGGGTGGCTTAGGGTCGCTTAAGGGCTGCTTAGAGTTGATTTGGGGTGGCTTGATTTCATAGGGTTTGTCAAGGGTATGTTGTTCTTTTTTTTGGGTTGGATGTAGGTTGGTTTAGGGTTGGTCTGGGATGGTTTAGGTGGGGTTTGGGGTTGGTTTAGGCTTGGATGTGGATTGGTTTGCTGTTGGCTTAGGGTTGGCTTCGGCTGGATTTAGGGTTGGGTCAAGCTTAGCTTAGAGTCTCAGGGTGGGTTTAGAGTTGGATTAGGGTGGGTTCATGGTTGGTACAGGGTGGTTTGGAGTGGCTCAGGGTTGGTTAGGATTGGTGTAGGGCTGGCCTAGGGTTGGTTTGGGTTGGGTTTAGGGTGGGTGCAGCGGGTTTAGGGTGGGTTTAGGTCGGATATAGGCTTTTTTTTTGGGTGGGTTCAGGGTGGGGGCAAGGTTGGTTTAGGGTTGTATTTTTTGTGGGCTTGAGCTTAAGGTTGGTTTTGGGGTGGTTCGGGATTGTTTAATGCTGGGCTTAGCGTGGGTCTACGGAGGTTTTAGGATTTGGTTAGGGTTGGCTTAGGGTCGGTTTAGGGTTGAGTTGAGGGTTGGTTTTGGGTCGGTGGGTCTGTTCAGGGTCGTTTTTGTGTTGGTTTAGGATGGGCTTAGGGTTGGATTAAGGCTAGAATAGTTAGGGTGGCAGATTGGAGTCTTTGGTTCCATCTTTGGGTTCCATTCTTTGGGTTTGCGCCACAGCCATTTCAGGTTTGAGCGGTTGATCTCCGGCAGGCCGTGGCCTTTATCGAGGAGCAGCGCGCGCTGGGACACAAGGTGTACGTGCACTGCAAGGCGGGCCGGTGCAAGTGGCATGTGCGTCAAAGAGCTTGCGATGCTTGCACTTGCCTGAAACCCTGGCTAGGTCCCCCAGCTAGGTGCCCTTTTACCGTTTCCTTTTTGGGGGAGGGTTCCCCTACTCAAATAGACTACAGACAAAGGGTACCCTTATTCTAACCTCTCTGCTGGAGTACCTAGCTGGGGTTCAATTGCCACCATGATAGTACAGAGGTTGAAAGAACCGCCATGGTTTTTACCCTGCCGGATTTGTCCTCTAAGTTTCATTGGCCCTTGGGGAATCGGTTGCAATGAAGAACGTTTGCATCAGCAAATTTGGGAGAAGCGGATCCACCCAACCCAAAGCCAAGCGTCACCGGCACGCTTCGCCAAAGCTCGAGCCGGCGGCTGGCTCGAGCCGAGGCTGGCCACGGCCGAGCTGCAGCGAGGGGCTCGGCAAGAGAGATCAGCTTAAGGAACCCGTTTTTTTTGCACGTGGGTATGGGTCAAAATGAAGCCACCAGGAATTGGATCACAGATTTTAGGTCGATGTTTCCATTTACCTGGGCAAGCCATTTTCGGTTTTTGCACATGGGTATGGATGGGTTTAAAAGGAAACCAACAAGAAGACCGAAGCCAATTTTGGGAAGGGTTACCCCTATTTTGAGAAACTCTCACATGGGTACGCCACCAGGAATTGGATCACAGGGATTTTAGTCGATGTTTCCATTTACCGATCGGGCACGCAATTTTGGGGTTACCCTACTTTTGACCCACCGCCATATTCCTTTGTCACTTGCATGGCTTGCCTTCAGCTCGCAATGGATGCATGAAACTCCTTGCTGGGGCAATGTTTTTCCAGTGTCCCCTCGCACCGATCGAAGTGTGAGTCAAGCGCAGGCTGTAGCACTGGCGTGGCTGATTTTCACCAGATCCGCTGCGTCGGAGGCGCGCGCGGGAGTGCAGCGTGTTGAGTGCAGCCCGATTCCGGCTTGACCCGCGTGTGCCTACTGATGCGTCTTTGGAGCTTGTAGCTTCGATGTAAAAGCTTGGATCTTCCTGGCAGTCTCACTGAATCTAGCTTTAGGGCGATTTGCCAACGGATCTTTGGACTTGAGCACTTTTCGTTTGAGACAGTTTGGATTTTCCGAAGTTGGACCCACCAAAAGTCGAGAACTCTTCTTGCAGGGGTCCTTCGCATTCGCCAGGAGGTCCGGCAGCTGAACCTGGAGCTGCTGCAGAAGCGCCATGTGCGGAGTTACTTGTACAGGCGAGGTGACCCAGGGGCCCCGAGGCCACTTTTTGAAACAAATTCCGAGGTTTGGTCGGGGGAGTCAGAGGGGCCCCCAATTTTTCTCCCCAAATGGTTGGAAGTTTGGCATGTGTGGGGATCTCGGACAGGCAGTCCAATATCCGTGCCTTCGTCGAGGGAGTGAAGGCCACAGGTGGGGGTCTGAGCTTTCTTGGCACGGCCGGCCATCCATGGCTCACGGATCATCTTTGGGTCTCTGAGTGGAACAGCTGAAGCTTGGGACCCAGTGCTTGTTGGGATCTTTCCTTCCAGGCGTTAAAAATTCAAGGCGTTCGAGCTCACGTTCTGGGGGCCTAGGCTTGTGCCTCCCGCTCTTTGGGTCCAAGTTGCATGCGCATCCTGCTTGCAGCAAAGTCGCTCGCGGCTCCCTGGCCAAGTCTTGAGGCGGCGCGTGCATCACCCAGGCAGGTGTTTTCAGCATGAGCTGGGGGAAAGAATGACATGTGGGACATAATGACATGTGAGCCACAATTAAACATCGGGTAGGTGAAGATTAGTATGGGACAGTTCCAACCAGACATGGGTGCGGATAGCCGCCTGGGTTCTTTGCATGGTTGGTTCACCATTTTGGTACCGACCGGTTTTGACTATGACTCATGTCATGCTTCATCGGATGAAGATGGGACCCATCAGTTTCAATTGATCAGGCGGGCAGAAAGGAAGGGTAAGCAGGTGCCTGATTTTTAGGCTGCCGCTATGAAATGACTGATGGTGAAAGGTGCCTCACTTTTCTCTACATATATGAATCTATGTGTTTGGGGCCCCGCTTAGAAGCAGATATGGGAGGCCCTTTGTGCCCCTGAAAGCTAGCAGTTGTCAACACATCTTGGGAATCGAGTTTCAGTGGCCGCCCTATGGCCCCATGCATCCAATAGTGAGATGTTCGCTTGCAGCTTGTAGATGGCGCTAGTTGCTGCAAACTGCCTGGCAGGATGCTGGGAGTGAGCCGATCGACAAAAAAGAGCTTTAGTTGAACGTCGCTGGAATGGTGCTGGTTGCCAACTGTTCCATCAAAGCTACATGATCGCCGGTGGCCTCTTGTACAGGCGTCTGGCCGCTGGACCGTGGCATGATTGTTGTTGCTCAGCAGATGCCCTTGGTGCTTGAAACCAATCTAACCTGATCTGTTGGTTGCATTACTAAACTTGATCAACCTGGCAATGGATGATGTGCCGTTCCAGCCATCATGGCTGCTGCATGCCGGTGGCATGCCGGTGGCACGCCAGCCGGACCTTGATGTAGAAGCTTTTGTTGCCAGTTTTGAGTGCGCTGTGGGCGCCTTGCGTCACGCAGAGCGAAGCCCTGCGTCCGATGAGAGGCAAGCTGCTCCTGTGCAGGGAGGAGCAGCTAGCGCCGAAGCATGGCCGCCCCTTTGCTCTTTTTGCTGAACGCGTTGTGCACATGGCCGGCGAAAACCAGCGCATCAGATTTCAGAGATGGAGCACTCTACCCTTGCGGAGCTTCTTTCAGCGCACGAGCCTTTTGCAGCCTCAGCGCTTGATTCGCCCCTGGCCAGGTGGTGGCTCTTCTGAAAGGTCGGCCTCTGGGAGATGATGTGATTAGCCGCGCGCCGAGCATTCTTGTGGCGTGGAGAGGTTTTTGGTTGGGCTTTTTGAAGCAAGCCCCGGTGGTTTTGCACTCCTTCCGTGAGTGGCTTCACATCGGAAATTCCTATCAGCTTCCATCAAGCCGCACCAGTGGCAGACGTTT
>CAUJNA010003257.1:490000-575000 GCA_963377175.1 Effrenium voratum | reverse complement strand
TCCTGGCCACGGCTTCTTACCAAAGAAGCCAGGCAGGCAGTGTCCTGTGTTGAGATTTCTGAGCTGCTTAACTACCTTGTACGGTTTCCAAACTTGGTGAAACGCAGACAGTGCGCCCGAAACTGGACAAATCTGTGAACATGCTTGGAAATTCGATCAGCATATGCAATAGAACACAAGACATGTAGAAAGCTCCCCAGGAAGAACTTCTCCGAAGAAGGCCCATGTTGATCCAAAGCACCGCGCGATCGGTGCAAACCATTTCAGGACGGCTTGTGCCATGCAGCCTTTCGCATCCTCGACCGGGATGCAGATGGGTCTGCTGACTCAGGAGGGTCTTTGCGAGCCATGGATTCCGTTTGTTCCCGAGCTCCTGGGTTTGGGCATTCAACCCCTGGCTTTTGTAGAGGGTAAATGAGCAACCAGCCCTTAACCACCAAACCAATCCAATCCAAACCACCAACTAGGGAGAAGCTGAGAGTGGCATTCATGCTCAGATGTGCCTGGAATGTGTTGGGTTGCGTTGCAAGCCTTGCCCAGCTGCAACACCATGTTATGCATGTGTGCGCAACCCGAAGGCTCTTCCAACCCTTCCAATGCAGAAATGGTTGGGAGAGGGTTAGGGGCCCTCCGATGAAGAACGCGGACCCCTGAATGGGCCCTTCCAAAGAACCCATGTTAACACGGACCTGGAATTTGCCTGCCTTTGTGCATGTGAGAGCCTGGGAATTCTGGCAACACCTTCAATTCCGAAGGTACATCGACGCAAAAGAGCTGGGGTCCATCCTACGCAGAGACGGAGGCGCGGGAGTCGGGTCTTCATCTTTTTTTTGTGCGAGAGAGAGGGAGGGAGTGTTCGATCGGATTCGCCTAAGGCCAAGATTAGCATCAGACACGCAGCGAAGAATCTTGGGCAATAATTGCAAACGCAAGATGTTGGAGCAGGAGTTGCGCCTGCAAGTGCAGGAAGCAATAGCTGGCCCCAGGTGCATCAGAAGAACTCCACGTGAAGTTTGCGAGACATGAGGAACCGCCATGATCAGTGCCACGGGCACTATGCCCGAGCCAGGCCAAGCTGAGGCCCCTCCGGAGGCTTGAAGCTTCGATGTGGGTGGGGTGGGGTTTGGTCGGCGGCTTGCAGTCTTGTTGAGTGGCGGGAAGGAGGAGAAACAAAAAAAGCACCAGCTAGGTCATGCTTCCAGGCTTCCGGATTTTCTTTCGCCACGTAGGGCGGCCCCGCCATGAGCGCAGGTCCTGTCCGCCATGCTGGCCGAAGCCTCGGGGGGTGGACCCGTCAGCTACAAGGACTGCCGACTTCCGTGGGTTGAGGTGCGAGTTGGGGCACCGGCGTGCGCGCGAGTTGGGGCACGGCTTGCAGGGCGGGGAGGGAAAAAAACGCCCTGGGCAGCTTTGGAGTGGAGGAAAATTGCAATTTGATCGATATACCTCCGCAAGGTGCCATGGGGGGAAAGGCGAGAAAGCGGGGCAATGATTCGATGTGTCAGGACTTTGTCCGCTTCATCCATGCGGCCGCCAAAGAGGCGTAGTTCGGGCAGCTCCGGTGGCAAAACAAGCAGCATGAGACGACGTGAACCTGGCCCATATGGCCCATCTACCTTTCAAGTTGGAGCTTCCCGCTGTTTCACCGCCGAAGAGTGAGGCGTCGGCGCAAACTCGCAATTGGGGTTTCGCCGCATATGGTCCCCAGGATGGGGATTCGAGATTTGGAGCGAGCGTCAGTCACCGTCGAATTGATCCGGGCTCGCAGTGCTTGCTTGCATCGTGCTGAACTTGCCTCGGCACTAAATGGGCCAAAGGCAAATGTTTCTGGGTTTCTAGGAGCGCCGGAGGATTGTACCTGGCTGCATTGCATGGAGATGGCACCAACATCCCAAGTGATGAAACTACAAAAACTCCAATGTGAGGTGGCACCATCTGACTGAAGGGTGCCGTGAATCTGCAGATGCCCCCAGCAATGCAGCCGCGGCCCTCCCCATTTCGCGCCCCAAAAGGGGGGGTGTTTCGTGGGGCTGCAGCCCTTCCGGCCGGAAGCAATACCTTTTCAGAAAAATGTTGCTGTCACTTTGAGGCTATGCATGAGGAACCTGGGTTTGCGCGGGGGGGGGGGCAGGGCAGACGCAAAAATATTATTTTTTCTGCTGGGCATGTCGTGCGTGCGCATTGGTTCCACGAGGCATGTAGTTTTTTCTCCAACACTGCTGGCAAAACTTAAAACAACTGCGGGGAAAAAACATCAGCCAACGAAACCATGTTGAAAAACCACTGCACCCGAATGGCATGGCAATGCACGGCAGGACAGTTTGTTTTCCTCAGCATGCCTTGAACCATTGCGTTGGGAGCTATGCTGCAGATCAGCCGCGTTGCCGCCGCCCTGGATGCGCGACGGATGTTTGAATTGGCAAATGGGAACCACGTATTCCGATTCACGAAAACTACATTTCAAATGAACCAATCCATGCAAAAATGTCAAGGCAAACAGAGTCTCAATGTTTGTTTTTGCATTGCGGGCCTTGTGTGGAAACTTGCGATTTGCCCTTCATTGTTGCTCAGGTGCGCTTGGTGTTGCCGGGTGCGCCTATGCGAGCAAAATTGAGGGGTACATGTGGAAGCCAAGAATGGAGGTGTTGTGGAAGCCGGATAGAACAATGTTGTTTGCGCAGTGTTTGATACAGCCGTGGGGCCGTGAGAAACGTAAATTGATTGTTTTCGGTGCTCAACCGGCACGCAACGTAGAGGGGCTTTGTGGATAAATTCCTCGGATTGTTCTATTGGGGTAGCTTGGGTATGTTGGAATCTTTCATGTGTGTTTGGCACAAATATGTTTCCTCATTTCAAACTTTACGTGAGACATGTTTGCGATTTTCCGCAGTTTCAACTACCATATGCAACCCTGCGCGAGACCTGTTTCTTGTGGGAATCATGTGAAAAGAGTCATGAGGGTGCAGCGCAAAGATCCTTGACATTTTAGATACTGACAGGTGGGAATCCGACATGTGGATTTCTCTTGATTTGGAATGTAAGCCATGTATGTTGAAGAACACCACGGCAGCGAGATGAAATAACACATGTTGAAACATCATAACTGTGGCGTCTGGTTTTGCAGCCGAATCGTTTCGAATGTGAAGTGTTGCTTGCCTCGGGCAGAAACATAGCAGTGCCATGTGAATGTGGCTTGTTTTCCTCGCATTTTCTTGTTGAAAGTCCTGGGCTGTCGGTCGACCCTACTGGCTTCTCGGCAACTTCATGCGATTTGCCAGGGCGACTTGCATTTCGGCAGGCAGTGGGGCGAGGGGCAGGGATGTTCAGCCATGAATCGATGTTTGGTAGAATTGGTTCTTTACTTGTTTGAGGGTTTGTGTGTGTTTTTTGGAAGCTCAGTACCCTCCTTTTCAGCTGTGGCGTGTGTTTGTTAATTCCGCCCAATTGGACATCAATTTTGGGTTTGGAGGCTACAATTTGGACGGGGGGCTTGCACTGCAGGGAGTGTAATTTTGTGTAGCGTTCATTTCCAACGCACTACCTTGCTGCCCCAGCCTTTGCGCCCAAGATGTGTCCAAGTCTCGCACAGGACATGTGGCTTTGCTTTGCCAGGCCAGCGCCAGAGGTGCAGCTGCAGGCGAAAACTTCGGGGTTTGCCTGTGCGATGCGCAGTCTTGAACCAACCAGGCTAATCTGACTGGTCAGTTGAATGGTTTTTACCAACTCCTTGCGTTGGCCAGGTTGCAAGAATAAGCGCACATTAGAAGCCGAAGCAGACAAACAAGAACACATGAAAATGAAGAGAAGGGCAAGACTTTCGCTGAGAAGGGGCTAAGGCAGCTCAGTTTCCTTTCTGCCCGAGACATTGACGACGTTTGACTTTTGCACAGTTCGACAGGTTTCTTATGCTGGAAGTTTCACTGCCAAGACCCGTAAGATGTTTGCTTTCTTGGCCAGATCCCTGAGTAGCGATCCGGGCGGGAATCGGGGGAAGAAGGGAAGAAGGGGAAGGAGGGAAGAAGGGAAGAAGGGATTCAAATCCGAAAGCAGAATTTCGGCATTCGAGTCCCCAAAATTGAGCAGTCTCCAAGAACTTCTCCGGATCATGTCTCGTGCTTTGTGCCTGTATCCTGTTTGCCCGCATGTGAACGTGTCAGGTTGCATGTTCATCAAGCCCATGGTTCAAATGGAGCAACAAGGTGTCGAAGTTCCAACAAGGAAGGCCGATGTCGCAAAAACATGATTTGTAGCGCTCGTTGGTTGAGCGAACTCAGCCGCCCGACGTCAGGCGCGGGCGCTTCGCGTGATGAGCTGAGGAACTTGGTGAAGGCACGCTGGCAGTCCCAATGAGTCCTGCCTCACTGACCAAAGCCGACCTTTTGTTTTTTTGGTCTCCCCATTTTGGTCCATTTGTTGTGATGGCCCCAAGAGGTGAACCTTATATGTTCAGCTCCTTTGGGCAACTGAGTTGAGGATCCGTGGGAGGCACAGGCAACAAGGACACCCAGGCTATTCACCATGGTCGGATTTGACCAGGTTTTTGGAATGTTGAACAGAAAGGTCTGGGATTCCAAATTTCAACCTTGTTATTTTTTCGTTTTGACTTGAACGTTGAACATGTTGTGGGATTCCAAACTAGAATCTGCCTGGCCCGAGGGCCGGCCAGGTTCTCTTTTCCTCGTGTTTTCGTTTTCCTGTGCGTTTTTGATATTTTGATGATGCCCCTCACACTCAGAGGCACGAGAGCGGAGCAGCGGCCTTTGTGGCAGGAGCTCCACACCAGAGAAACAGTTCCAGAGGAAGAGGCGCCCCCTCGGGGGAAGAGCCAGTCGCATCTTCCCAAGTTGTGTTTGAGAGAATTGAGCACCCCACGACTTGCCGTGCGGATGGGTTTTGGGGCTGCTTTCAGAATTATTGTATTGTGTTTACGTTTTTTTTCTTCTTGTTCTTCTTTGTGTGTGCGTTGTTAACGAACACCATGCAGGTCTTCTGTGGAACATGCAACATGCCACTTGACACGCGGATGCCCAGCCGCAGCTTGATGTGGAGGGTATCGGACCTTTCAGACTGGCTGTCTCATACGTGGGCCTCTTGTTCTTTGTCTGACTTGTGGTTTTGAAAAAGACCCAAACGCTTAAGTTTCTCGAACTACGTTTTTGGTTTTTTCCCGGTGGCTTTGAAGGGAAACCCGAAAAACACCACCCGGAGGAATTGGTCTCCCCGTTGCGAAAGACCCATTTGGTCCTTTGGGCCAGCCAGGGAAACCACCATCTACAAACCGAAGTTGGAAAGATGATGGCAGAATTGGTATCGACCGTCACACAGGTTGGAGGTGAAACTTGAAACATGCAACTCACCCGGCTTTGGATCCTGAGAGACTTACGTGCAATGCGTAGACTCATTTTGAGAATAGTACAATCAGCGGTTCGTGCGTTCTTCATCTAGCAGCTATAGGGTTGGTGCGGCGCTGGGTCATGAGGAGGGAGACTAAGACGCTTCACGCGTGCTTGTTGGTAGAGGTGCAGTTTTTCCATAGAATCTCGAGACCCTGTAGCCTCAAGCAAATTAATTACCACACCGAGGTAAGAAACGGGAATGCCGCCACAAACACCTTCGTTTGAGCGTGACTCTTCGCCTTCCATTCTCATAAGAAGGCCACTTGCTGCAAGATCAGTCTTTTTTGAGCTGGTCGATATTGGCTGAGGAGGTTTCCCACTTCCAAATTCAGGTGGAGGCGCGAAAGCAAAGACTGGAGGACGCCTCCCCGCAGCTGCAGGCGTGAAATTGGCATTTGCCGTCTGAGTGTCAAGCTGTATCCCAACTTGTGCATTGTTTTGTTTCTCCGTGGGCACGGTTGTTAGGTTGCAAGTCATATTGCTTGCGCTGGTGAGTGCTGGTGCACGCAGTTGCATGCTCAACATAGGCATTGTGAACTGGACGTGTGACTTATGGGATGTGCCGCTTCCCCAACATACCATGCAAGCCAGGTCTTGACACGGTAAGGTCTAACGAGAAAGAGCTGGCAGCAGTGGATGACTACAGCAAAAAGGGTGCCCTTATTCCAGCCTCTACTGGAGGACCTAGGGAAAGTACCAGAAAAGGGCTGATCGCTCGCAACAAGACGGGGAAACATAGTGGCTTGCTAGTTGCAATTGAGAACGGGCGGAAGCAGAACAGAACCACGCACTTGTTTGTCTTGTTGCATTTGGCATTTGACAGCTCGCTGCCAAACCCGCGCAGAGCAACCTCATCCAGGGTGAGATGAATGATCGCCTCTCACTGCTCAAAGACCTTGCGTGTAGCTCAGTTGGCGCTGAGCACTGAATGGTGTTGCTTGTCAGCAACATGGCTATGGTAGTTCGGTTTTTGGGAGTGACAACGGGAGGGGGGGGTTCGTGAGTTGATTTTGGGCCAGCATTGTGTGTTAGCACATACTGTTGGCCTGGCGCTTCTACGATTGAGCAGCTTTCTACCTGCAGAAACCCCGAGACATCGCATTTGCTTGTCCAATGCGAGAGCTGCTTGGCTTGTTGGCAAGCCAAGCAAAAGCTGCATAGAGCTAGAAACAAGAACGCCAGCCAGCTAGCATGTGTCTCCTTGGATGTAACTGAAACACCCAAGAGCACGTGAACACTTGGAGGATGCTATTGAATCTTCAAATCTGCACGCAGGGGATGCACGGAGGATAGAGCATGATGGCATCCATCTTCTGCTTGGTTGCATGACAAGTCACAGTTCAGTTCGTTTGATCGAACACACCAGACATTCTCGCACGCCAAGAATCCCAACCGCCTTTGTTCCTATTGGTCCGCAGAAAGCCAACCTGTGCGTCTCTTTTTTTGTTCTGAGGCAGATCTAGGGCTGGTGCCTGGCAAGCCGTACCCCTTCGCCGTCTTCCTGCTTGCCTTTCTGGAGGCTCCCATGAGCGAGCCAGACATGAAATCGATCGTTGACCGGTTTAGGCAGTCCAATCCCCAAAAAAACGCTGTGCGAAGAATTAGCCTCCCCCCCCATTTTTTGTTAAAGGAGTTCTTTGTCATGTCTTGCTTTTTTTGGGTAGACAGGGTAGAATACCATACTGATGAATTGGGTGTAGTTCCATTGCAGTGGTTGTTGTAAGAGATCCTAGCACAAATGGCGTATAATGTGAGAGTCACTTTGTGCCACTTTGCAGCATTCAATCTTCCCTAGTCTGTCAGCTGTTGGACAATGGTCAATTTGAACAGTCGCTCTATTTGCAGCATGTCAAACCTTGAATGCTTGACCCTCGCATTGCTGACCCTGTTTGTCAGATATAACTTGTATACTTCATCTTGGCACATGACAAAGCACCTTCATTCTTTTGTAAGCGGGCAGCCACCGCGAGAGGTGTTTTCCTGGCATCGGTGCCCATGAAAATCTCATGGCCAGGAGTACATCAAAGGCATCGAGGCGCTTCGCGACGGAGAGACCACCTCCCAAAGAGCGGAGGAGCTACGAAAGGCCCGCGGCGTCGCGGTCGCGAATTACTTGGCCAGTGCGCATAGGTGTCCTTGTTGGTTGTTTGGGTAGAACAAATAGATGGCGATTCCTGGTTTCCCTGGCGGTTTAATCTACCAGGGCCATCTATTTCCCCTAAAAGGACACCCATGCCAGCGCGGTGTCTCGGAAGCCTGGGAGTGTTGGGCCTGTGAGTCTCAGCTCCTTTTCTCCATTTTTTTGCAGGTGCGTCGGTACACGGAGGTGAACACCTGTCGAATGATGCAAAAGCGGCAGTTGCAAGGGGATGGACTTCACATTGCAGTTTTCCCTGAGGCTAGTGTTTGATTTTGGGCTCCTGGCCTTTTGTGCAAGCTTTTGGGCATTTGCTCGGGCAAACACCTCAAACTTGGCACGGACAGCTTCTTTGCCTGTTTCTTTCCTCAATCGGCTTCAGCCGTCTTCAAATCGTTGGGGTCATGTGTCAATAGAAAAGGGCCTTCTCAGAAGATTCCACCATAGAATCTGCACCTGGCTCCAGTTTGAACAGCCACGTGGCAACAATCAAGACATTTCAGCGGCCCGTTGTTTTTCTTCTTTTTTTTTTTCTCTCTCTCTCTCTCTCTCTCTCTGTGTGCCCTGTATGGGTATGTCTCAAAATCAGGGAAACCTCCAAGACTGGTTAGTTTCCTTTTCGACTTCCCTCAAACCCTAAACTTTTGATCCAAGCTTTTTTCCTAGAAGCAAAAAAGACGAGAGCCGCCCATGTTGAAAATGGGACTTTGGATGGGCAGATCTTGCTGTGCTTCCACCGGGCGGGCCTGGCGCCGGACCGTTTGAAGCTGCTCTACGGCCACATTGCCGGGGACCCGGGGACTCAGGGCTCGGCGGCTCGGTCGGCGTGACTGGGCTGCCGGGCTGTTTGGCTACGAAACCAAGCGACTCTTGAGCATAGTTTGTTTTTTTGGGTGAGAAATAAATGGTTTCCACTGGTCTTGATGATTTTTTTTTTGGGGTGAGAAATAAATGGTTTCCCCTGGTCTTGATGGGTTGTATACGCCATCTATACCGGGGAAATCCATCAATTTTGACCCAACAGGTCACCTGGGTATGACCCGGCTCAGTTGACCGTTAGTTATGGATTCTATATGGGAACTCAGCCCCTTTCTTTCAGGCATCATATATAACCCATACAATCAGCCTTTGGTCTTGAATGGGATTACCCGCCATTGCTCAACCAGGAGTTTCTTAGATTAGTCACCACTGGGCATTGGACATATAGGTTGTAGTCCTTGTTTCCCTTTTCCAGGCCGAGCGAGTCATGTTGCGTTTTT
The DNA here is from genome assembly GCA_963377175.1 of Effrenium voratum. Lineage (NCBI taxonomy): Eukaryota > Dinophyceae > Suessiales > Symbiodiniaceae > Effrenium > Effrenium voratum. Next base: position 566,208 of record CAUJNA010003257.1, on the reverse strand, counting down.
TTTCTTCTATTTTTGACCCACACCCTGAGATTTCTTGGACACCAAGCTGTGAAATGAACCTTTTCATTGCCAGCTCTGTGGGAAGAGTTCTGAAGGTCGCTTTCAGGCGGCCGAGCCTCCCAGAAATCCGGAGGCTTGCAAGCCCACCCCCGGCTCTCCTCACCCGTGGCTCTCTCGCCCTTCATGGCTTCGTCTTGGCGCTTGGCGCCGGGCCATGAAGACGGCGTTCAGGAAAGTCGCTCAAGACCTTGGATTCTGCGTGAATCCAGCGCTCTCAAGTTGCTTCTTTTTTTGTTTGCGTCAGGTCAGGTGGAGTAATCAGCTTCCTCATCCTGATTGCGTACTTGGGACCACAAAAGATGGTTGACGGGTGTTCTAGATTTGGCTTCAACAGGATTCTCATCTCGTACTAGTGTATCACTCTGCCTCGAACAAGTGGGTCGAGTGTCTCCAGCTGTTGAAGCAAGCGCGGGTTGCAATTTGCTTGCAGCGTTTCACAGAAAAGGGCAAACCGAGGAATAAGTTTCCAGCCGTGTCTTCCATGCCAAGGAGAACGACTTCCCTCGCTTTGAGGCTGGCAGTCAGTGTTTTGTGGGAAGCGGGGATAGAAGGACGCGTGTCCTGGCCTTTCATGCCCAGCGTCGGTTGCGCTGGACTTGTTGATTGTTCACTTTGCCGTTGCAGGTTGGTCAAACTCGCACATCCAAATATGCAGCTTCCCTCCAATTGGTGGTTTGGGGATTTGAACCCGGGCAAATGGGAAGCCTCCCTAAGCACCAAACCACCGATTGGGCTCCAAGCCACCAAAAAACGAGGGAGGCCGAAGTATTTGCTGCGACGTTTCGCTGCGACTTCGTGGCGTCGCTGGCTCTCTGGACCGGATGCGAGCCTCGAAGTCGTGGCCAGTGACCAGGCCGTTGGCGCCATTTTGCCCATGCCGACGGCGGTGTTGCTCTGCAGCTTGGACGAAACAACGCCAGGTGTGAGAATTCTTCATCGCCGGTTCGTTTTGATTGTGGTCAACATGTCTTGTGTTATTGTGTTCAGCTAATTCTTATTGGCTGGCATTGGGAGGGCCGAATGCAGACCTTGTTGGCACTGAGAGATCGAGGATTGCCCCCGACAAGAAAAAACACACACACAGTAGAGCGGCCTGGTTTACTTGGTGGTTCAATCAACTACTATTTTCCCAAAAAGGACACCTATGGCCATGCAGCACACCGTGCTCCTTGCTGGTTGGAAGTGCAGCACGTTCCGACCCGAGGCCACACCATGCTGTCCACTGGTCTGAGTGCGGGGGCCTAGCTTGTGCGGCTTGCACCCGCGTCCCGATCAACGCGAGAGCAAGCGCAGCTGAGACGCGTGGGAATGCCCGACATTCCCAAATCTCGTTGCCCACTCTTGCAAGTTCATCACTTTTGGCAGACTTAGACATGAGAACAGCTAGCCCTCATTGGGTGGTTCAGTTGACCGGCCTGCTTTTCCGGCAGCCCAACTGGCACAGTGTGACCTCTCAAACTGACCAGCAATCAGAGCATTTCCGCAGTACCCTGAAAGAGTTGTTGGTTGTTGGTGGTAGGTTGTTGGTGGAAGGCATCCATTCATCCTTTTGCATCAAGAACAGCAATAGGAATCCTCTGACATCCTTCGGCCTTAGGAGATCCGGGCCTGAAAGCTGTCGTTGGACAGTCATCCCGGAGGTGTAGAACAACCCCACTTTCAGTTTGAAGGGCCTCTAGATCAGCGCTAAGCCCACCATTCTGGGCCCCTGCCATGCCCTTTTCGGAAGGCCCATTTCGGTTTCTGAGCGCAGGGCCAGTGTGTCTCAAAATAGGCCCCGGATGGATGTAAAAGGCCAAAAGGAAGCCGCCGAGCTGTCCCCAATCAGGCCCGGGTTGCAGGAGACTTCTGCAGGAAAGCAGCTTTGTGTTTTGCCATGTCCGCCAGATTTCCCGGTTTGTCGTTTGCCGAAGCCCTTTGCCGGGCAAGCGGCAGCAGCTGGCGCGAGAGCGAGCGAGGCACCGCGGGCGCGGTGGCCGTGCTGCTGCGCGCTGCGCTGCGGGAGCCGCTCATTGAGGTGGCCGATGATGCACAGGACTGACCCGGCTTCGAAGCCGCAGCGATGGCTCTGGACTCTGGCCTGTAAGCTCCGTGGATGGGGGGGGTCAAAAAGGGCGCACAAGGAATTGGATGGCTTTACAGGGAAACCAAAATTAAAACCGAAGCCCATTTTGGAGACGGGTTCCCCTATTTTGAGAAACTCCCATGTGGGCATGGGTCAAAATTTAGTCGTCAACAGGAATTGGATCACAGGAATTTTAGTACCCATGTTTCCATTCACCGATCGGGCAAGCCATTTTGGGGTTAGCCTAGTTTTGACCCCACAGCCATTTCCGTGGATGGCAGCGAAATCCAGAAATCGTCGCAACCACGAAATGAAACCATGGTTGAAAGACACTTCATGGTTTGTTACGGAAATGGAGAAAGGAAGACGGGGACCGGGCATTGTTTTGGCAGAACGATGACCGAATTCAATATTGAGAGGACGATGGATCATAATTGACTGGGTCGTTCAAGATCAATCAGCTCTGCCGGCAGCGATTCCCCTTCCAGCGCTGCTCCACGGATTTCAACGGATTTTCGGAGGATTCATGACCCAAACCGCCATTTTCAGCCACGGGTTGCCTTTGTTTGTGCATGGCTGTTTTGTGCTCCATGTCTTCAGGCTCAACACATCCCAATGCAAGGGATCCCAATGCCAGGGATTGTGGACTCTTCGCTGCTGCGAATGGCTTTTTGGCCCGAGAGCGTAAGGAGCTGCGGCTGTTAAAGACCATCGAGATGCTGATCCGCGTGGATTTCCTCCACACCCAGGACACTATTTGATCATGTTTCTTTTTCTTCTTTTTTCTTTGTTTCCTTTTTCTTGGTCCTTTTTTCTCCGGACACTATTTTAATATCATGGCGTTTCTTTTTTTCGTTGGTTTACTCGGCCCGATGTTATTTCCTCACTTGGTTGGCCAAACAGATCCCATTTTCTTCAGATGGAATTGAGCAGGTCCCATTTGTGGCCCGTTAATCGGAATTTCAGAGGATTCCTCTTGGGCGCATCTGGGGTGTGTCCTTTGATGAAGGTACCTTTTCGGAGTTGATCTTAAAGTGAAACCCAAAGAATCACAACCCATTTATGGTTGGCTTTACGTGGAACCCAGCCACCATTTTGGGGGTTCCCCCGCCCAAGAAAACGAACACACTCACTTCGAGGCGCCCAACAAAACACCCACTCCATACAAGCTGGTGGTCGGAAGATAACCAAGGAGCTGGGACCCGGTCTCCAAATTTTTGCGTTTATAGAGGGAGCCTTTGCGGAGCTACCGCTCGGAGTCTTGCAACATGGCTAAATCTGGTTTTTATCTGAATATTGGTTGGGGGACATAAACCCCCACCTAAAAACGATGTCCCATTTCGGGCCCCTAATTAAGAATCATACCCGCATGCTTCCATGGTCCCTTTCCAGGAGCAGCTGGTTCCATTTCCCAAAAGTCATACCCCACACGGCTTCCTTCCGCTTCCAGGAGCAGCTGCCGCCGGAGGTGGCGGAGTACCTCTCCCTGGTGCGGAACCTCCGGTTCTACGACCGCGAGCTGCGCCGGGGCGCCCGGAGGACGAGCTTCCGAGCTTTCGCCTTCGGAGCTTGGGCGGCGCAGTGCAGATGGGCGGCGGCAGACTTTTTGCGTGTGGTTTTTCTTGCTGCTGGTTTGATAGGCAGGAAATGAGTTACCCGAGAAAGACCATCCACAGTAGGTGTGGTCTTTTTCTGGCTGGTTTGATGGGCGGTGAGTGAGAATTGGAATAACCTTTTTGAGGAAAAAATCAAGCCCGATTTGGTCTCCTTTCTTCGGGAATCCCCTGGTCATTCTCTAAAGAGAACCAGCAAGGTGTTTGGAGTCGCTACCTTTTTCTGTATGGCTATTCGAGAACAGATCTTTGTACTTTAACTTTTTGGCTGAAACACGTCGGATTTCCGAATTGGACCCACAGCAAGTTGAAGTTTTTGCAGAGGGGTTAACGGCAGTCTGGTTTTGGAGTTGGCACCCTTTCCCCCCACTGACAGTTAGCACCTGGACAGTTTCCTCCAAAAGTACCCTCTGTGAAATGCCATTGTGGGAGGGAGTTGGTAGTTTTACCTTAGTTTGCGAAGGGAAAACCACCCATTTTTTTTTTTTGGGGGGGGTCTTGATTTTGGCCGAGATTACTTAAACGACTGCCTCCGTTAGATTCTCGGGCCGCAACTCACACAGCTTGGGCTGCGAGGGCCCCGAATCCGAGAATTCGCAACGAGTCAGCTCCATTTGTTTTGTCCCGGGGCTTGTGCTCGAGGGCATCACTTGGACTGCGTAATGTGTTCTGAAAGACCAACCCAAGGCCAAGAAGTTCGAGTGATCGGGTGCAATTAGAACCCTGGAACCATATTCCAATGGCTGACAAAACGAGCTTTTTACATGTCTTCATCGGGACAGTCCCAACTTGACCAGACCAGAAAAGTGAGCCGACTCTGACATACGAGTTGATGTACCAGCCGATCGCTTAGGATCGCTTAGATGGTGTGCTTGCTGTTTGGCAGAGTTTCAAGGGCCATCAAATGGTGCAAAGACAGGCTTTTTTTGGGTGCGACTGGAAACTGGGGAAGCATGTATTGATGCGACACGTTCAACTTCAATGCGGTGCAAATGCACTTTTGACCTTGCTTGCGGGTGAGGAGTTGGGGGGAGGGCAGTATGCAAAGGACGAAGAGGCATGAAAGAAATGCATGATGAGAGCCATTGCTGCATGAGCTCCGCCATTGCTCCATCTTGGCCACGGCTCCTGGTCGGCGACGTATTACTCTCCCAGGCCATGACTTAACTGGCCTCATTATTTTATCATGATCAAAGTCACTCCCTAAATGGCAGGTTAAAGGGCAACAACCCCATGTTCTGACTTTGATAACTCCCAGAAAGTGTCAAAATAATTATTTCCCCCTGCTTCACCTGGAGGCAGAGACACCGCGCTCTCCTACCAGCTCGCCTTCTTCCTGCGGAAGCACGGCTTCCCGGCGAAGCGGAAGATGCTGGGGCCCTACCCCCTGAAGGCCAGCGACTGGGGCCCGACTCGCTTGGCGACTGACGTTGATCAACTGATCGTCGGGAATGTGGGTTTGGGAATCAAAATTAAACCACCAGAAAATGGCAGGTTTTAGTCCTTGGTTCCATTTACCAGGGCGAAAAATCTGGGGTACTTATTTTTGACCCACAGCTATGTGGGACTCGGTGAGAGATCGAAGCCTTTGCCTGGAGTCCACCTGCCGATTTGGTTTTGCTTTGTTTCTTTGGGGGGGGGGAGAGGGTCGCAGCTGAAGCCAAGCTTTGCCCTGGGATCTTTGGGTCGGATCGCCAGGTGTGCGACCCATTGGAGCGGATCAACTTTGAGCCCCTGGAGGAGGGCGGTCGCGCGGTTTTCGGGGTTGAAACCCCCAGGCAAAACCGAGATCCATCTTGGGATATTTGAAAGAAAGACGAACCACAGGCTCGTGTGAGCGCGCTTTGGGCAGAAATCTCTGGTGGCTAAAGTGGCCAGTTTCTGAAATCAGGAACCCTGTTGCCAGTGGGAGCTCGAATTGCACGTTGGTTGGAGTTGTTTGGTTTTTCCTATGGTGTTCCTGTCGCATCTCTAGTTTTGCCGGTTTACCTCCCACCAAGTGCGATGTTGACGCAAACTTCATTTGAGTTCACCGTGGGCGGTTTTTTGAGCTGAGAAATCGAAAGGCTGCCCTGGGGTGGCCATGGCTGCGCTTGCAGCCATTTCACAATGGAGTTGGGATTTGTCTTGTTTTGAGGGTACCTTTACGATTTTAAAGGGAAGCCAAAAGGAAAGCCACCATTCTGGTGGGTCCACTAAAAAACAGACACCCGTTTGGCGCCGCCCAATTCAGCAACACCCCCCTATAGTCCAAGAAAGAGACGAGCTTCCTGTGGAGCTGTCGAGCTGCGTTGGCTACCTGTTTGGAGCAAATAGCTTGCTCGTCGAGACTATCACAACGGAAGCCTTGCAATTCTTCAATCCCCCTATGGCTTGCACAACTTGAATGCACTTGTGCATATTTGTCTGCATTTGGCACCAAGAGAGGGCTAGCGCCAACATCATTCAGCCTATGCTCCAAGAAGACATTCAAGAAACAACCATTGAGGGCGAAGGCAGGCTGAATTACAGGATTTATTCAAGAAACGGCCGTTGAGAATGCCGTGTCTTCTGGTTCTCGGGCACAGACTATGGCAGTTTTTGGTTGAGGGCGTTGTCTTCCTTCTGTTTCTTTTTTCATTTTCTTTTTTGGGGGACGGGACGTGATTTTTTGTTATATATATTTTTCCAATGCGGGTGTTGTTTTTTCCCCCATGTGTTGGGGGACAGGTCTGGTTTTTGTTGGGGGCTTCACCGGCTTCACCGGCTTCACCGCAGGAGAGGCCCTTCCGCGCGGGTTTGCTGGAGCTGCCCTTGGCGCGGAAGAAGCGGCACCTGGAGGCGCGGAGATCGTTGGGTCTGGGGCGCCGTTGTCGGGGCCTCGGGGCTGAACTTTGCCCCTTCTTACGGCTTTGATTTGGCCAAGCAGGTCGGTTTTTTATTGGGAGGCCCATTTTAGTGGTGGTCGTCCTGATTTCCCATTTTTGGCCTCCTTTGAAAGCCACATTATTTTTTATTGGGGGACCCATCTTGGTGGTGGTTTGCCTGTTAAGCGAATTCAGGTCGGGCGCCTGAGCCGTTCTCATGCCCAGGTTGCAGGTTTCCCCGGCTTGGGTTTTCGGGGTTGGGACAAAAAGACGCGCCGGGTCGTCCCGTTGAAAAAAGACACACAGAGGCTTTTCCGCCTCCTTTCGGGAAGCCTACCAGAACTTCCCTAAGACTTTTTTTTGCGAGCTGAACGCTCCTCTCCGCTTTCCATGCCGGCTTCCACTTGAATTCGGCTTTGGGGGTTTGGGGGTAAAGTGGGGCTTGGGGCTTCTTAAGTTTGTGTTGCCACCAACAACTTACAATGAAACCCGGGGCAGGTTTGCAACTTGTCAATCCTTCCAAGGTAGAAGCAAGCTCAACAATCGCTAGGAGCTGCGACATGTTGGTTTCCTGGTCATTGATTGATGAAGTGTCGTGTCCCACACTTACCCTGGCGACAACTTGTCATGGTTCTGCAGAGAGTCCCTCCCTAGTCGCAAAATGCCACGGACTCCTGCATGTGGCTTTGTCGACAGTGTAACGATAGTGGTAGTGGCATTGATGGCATTCATGGCCAATGTCAATAGTGGCATTTCAGTGTTTCAGTGGCAGTGATGGCGCCATTGTAGTTGAAACTGTGGAAGAATTGGGGTAAAGGCATGGTACTTGGCACTTTCATGAAACTTGGTTGTTTCATGAAAGGTGGTTGCTCAGGAAGAAGGGGGGCCTCACCCGTCAAAGCCTGGAAGGCTGATGAGTTCAGTTGCTTCTCAAATTGGGGTTGGAAACATGTCTGGGCAAACCTCAGTTTACACAGCTCATGCTTTTCAATCTCGCAATGTTGACAGTCGTACCCTTGGGGCCAAACAATTTGAATTTCATACTGTGGTAAATAACAAAGGGAAACCACAACCGCATCACACGTTATTTTACTCCCCGACTCCTGTGCCTCTTCCCCTCCCACCCGCCGTTGCGGCGGAACCGGCCGCTGCTGCGGCCACCTTCATTTGCCACAGCGTGGCCCGCCACGGGCCCAGATCAGTCGCAGCATTTGCTGCCAGGGTTTGTGAAAAGTACCTATGGGTTGTCTACAAAACCGGCACTCACAGCTTTGATCTTCGAGTAGTATGTTGTGCCGTCACCCGGGGAAATGTACGCAAAGAAGGGAGGACCAGACCCACCGTGGCGCTTCTTCTCGATTACCTGGAATGGGGCATTCACGCAAATAGCTTGAAGGGGCCAGGGGCTCAAGCAAGCATCATGGATTCTGTTCTTTTTGTCAACTCTAAAAACTGGAAACGACTGACAAACCAGGCCTTCCAGCCGTCAGCTGTTTCCCGTTCGCTGACTATGGCAGCAGGGAGCTTACCCTTCATCTTGGCAACCTTCTCAAGGGGAAACGGGCCATAGACTGGGCCATCCTCATCCGTCTTCACCTTGGCTTTGCTGACCTTTGCTTTTGAGGCAGGCTTTTTCGCAAGTTGCTCCTCTTGAGGAACATGTTGTTTCGCGGAAAGCCTCCTCCTCTTGGGCTCTTTCTGGCTTTCCTGGTTCACTTTGTTTTGCTCCTCTTTGTCGAGTTCTTTCGTGCCTGCACTTGGCTTTTTGTGTCCTTTTGTGCCCGCACTTGGCTTGCTCTTTTGTTTCTCTTCCTCAGCGTTGTGTCCTTCCGTGCCCGCACTTGGCTTGCACTTTTGTTTCTCTTTTTCTTTCATGCCCGAACTTGGCATTTGTTCCTCTTCCTCGCCTTCTTTCGTGCCCGCACTCTGCTTGCACTTCTTGGGCTGGCTCTTAGCTGCTTTGCTCCTGCCGCTGCCTCTGCCTCTGCCTCTGCTACGGCCTCTTTGTTGACTTTTCAGGGTGGGCCGTCCTTCAGTCTCGGATTCTTCCAAGGCCTCCGCTCCGCTGACCCCCGCTGCTGTTTGCTGCCTCGCTGGCCACTTGGCGAGAAGCAGCGGGGCTGTGGAACGGCTTTTGGTGAGGGGGCGAGGTAGCCGGTGCTGCCTGCCGTGTGGCCACCGCGTTTTTTTGCAGTCGGGAGCGAATCCTCTCAGCAACATCCATTGCAGTATCTGTGCTCCACATGTTAGACATCTTCGAAATCTAGCTTGAGGCCAGGCATCAAGCACCAATCATGAAAGCACCAAGGTCAAAAGGCATGGCAAGCAAGACTGCCTGGAACCATTGAAAATCGGCTTTTGCAGACTAGTTCAAACTTAGTGAAACCAAAGCTGGGCAGGGTGCAACTTTCAAGGGGGTATGAAGTAATCCAGTGGAGAAAGTGGCTTGCGACCAGTCGCAAGGCTGTAAAGGGGCATTGGTTTTTGCGCTGTCGGAAATGTCTTCGAGCGGTCGCTTTGGAATGGCAGCGCAGGGTGAGCCAGGCGCCCCCACGAATGTCCACACCGCTAACCAATCAAAAAGACCCTAAACATTGACAAGTGTTGCGGGGGTTGAAAGCTTTGATGTTGGAGCTTGATGTTGGAAGTAGGGAAATGACAGCAGTGTGTTCCATTCGCTCTGAAACTCCAGGTACTGCCATGAGTAACCAACTACTTTACGATGCTTTCAAAATGAGGCTTCCCTAAATGAATATTGGAGTAAATTTTGGCTCGTCACATGAGGGAACTAACTCAAAGGGGCCTCCATGCATCAGATCCAAGCAAACTTTGCGGGGCTCACGAGGCGCTGGCCGTCTCGCCCGCAACCTCAGGGCGCCCAAGTCCCTACAAGTGGGTTTTGAACAGCGCTTAAGTTTGACATATACGGGGTCCAATGACAAAACTTGAGCTATTTGGCACACTTGAGTTGCCTGAACCGGTTTGTCCTTGGTCAAAACAATGCCATGGGAGGTGATCACGTAGGGCTTCTGAACCTTCAGGTTCCCGCCGACCTTCTCGAACCGCCAGCGAAAGGCAACCTGAATGTGCGTGCTACCCTCCACGGAACGGACGCAACGAGCAAAAATATTTTTGCCGCTCGGCTTCTCCTCCTTGCCAGAGGGGTTCTTCATCGGCCGGTACTTCTGGCTGTTCCGCACCGTCACTTCGAAGCCGTCGATCTCCTCGCCGCCCGCTTCATCGGTCCTCTTCACGTCGATGTAGCTGAGCTTGTGGTTGGAAATCCGCTTCGTCTTCTCCAAGGTCAGCAAGAGCTTGTAGAGCGTCATGGCACTAACTGATGTTGCGTCGGGGCGAAGTGTAGCATCGTCCACTTGACAAATGACCTTGTCCGAGGTGACATTCCACTTCACGCCCTCCTGAGGGTCGTTGACGCTGACGTAGCAGCCTGTGCCAAATCCTCCGATCTGGCAGTACTTGGGCAAGGTTTTGTCCTTCTTGCTGTACAGGAACACCTTGCCTGACTCGCACCTGCAGATTGAGACGTCGGCCACTTCGCTCGCCGCGTCTTCCTCGATCTTGTCCACGGCTTTCAGCGCATCAAGCGTCTCGAACTGCTTCATCGCCGCGCCGGCCACGTCCTTGTCATCGTTGCCCGCTGCGTCTGCTGTCTCTCCTCCGGATCCACGACCCGACGGTTCTACGATCTTGGCCAGGAGGTTCTCGTAGTCCCGCACGTGGTCTGCCTTGATGGCAGCGTAGTCCTCTGCAATGGTGCCGGTTTGCGAAGACCAGAACTTGTCCTCATCTGGCTTGATGATGATCCGAGCGCCCTCACGCGAACAAACCTCAAGCTTCAAGCGGTCGATCGAGCCTGTCGCGATGAGTGCCCCAGGGATCTTGTTGATCTCGTCCTGCGAAATCTTCGGCGGCTCAGAAGTGAAGCCCAGCCCGGCGATGTTCAACTTCTTGTCCAGCCACATGTCAGTAAGTTCGGCCATCAGCCGCGCCTTCCCGAACTCCGGCTCCTCCAAGAAGTGCGCACTCATGTAGTGCAGCTTTTCGCTGGGAAGGCTCCCGATCTTGTCCTGCTTCATCTTCAGGTCCACCACCTTGCCATGATTCTGGGCCAGCTGTCAAGCTGTCGGCGGTTTTTCATGTTTAAGCAAGTCGTGTCAGGGCACTGGGTTGGACAATGGCACTTACGGTGGCCCACGCCTAGCTTGGCTTGATCAAAGGAACTTTAGAAGGGAGCTTCCATTGCACGGCAACTAGTTGAAAGCTAGCTCTCTGAGACAGATGACAAGAGAAGAAAAAGCACGCGCGAAAACTTGCGCGCGCGTGTGCGAGGGAATAGAAATGCTAACTAACCTTTTGCGGGTTTTGAAGCTTTGCGATGCTCGCAAGTTAGACTGATCGTGACGCCTGGACGGAGCGATCTCGAAGCAGGCTCGGAGCAATCTTGGAGCGCGTTCGGAAATTGGACCACTGGCACGGACGCTCGCGCGCTTTTCGTAGCATTAGTTTGTGTGACAGGCGCAGCGCTTTCGCAAAAGGTCAGGTACAGATTTCGCGCCAGGCGCAGCACGTTCGCAGGGTCAGGTGCAGATTTCGTGGCAGGCGCTGTGCTTTCGCAAGGTCGGGTACAGATTTCGTGGCAGACGCAGCACTTTAGTGGCAGGCGCAACGCTTTAGACTTCGTGGCAGGCGCAGCACTTTCGCAAGGGCAGGCGCAGACTGCGTGGCAGGCGCAGCACATTGGCAAGGTCAGGTACAGATTTCGCGGCCGGCGCAGCACTTTCGCAAGGTCAGGTTCTGATTTCCTGGCAGGCGCACCACTTTTTGCAAGGTGCGATCGCTGGGTCCAACCGCGCTAGTTTAGTGGCAGTCACTGCACTTCAAAGTGATGGACAGACAGGTAGATAGATAGAAGAGAAGGAGAGATAGATGGCTTGAAAACGATTAGAAAGGAAGAAAGATCAGCAAACAGATGCACAGATACCTAGTTAGAGATGGGTGGTTGTTCGATGGATAGATAGATGGATAGATGACAGATAGATGGATAGATAGATAGATAAAAAGAGAGAGAGAAAGAGAGAGAGAGAGAGAGAGAGAGAGACAGAGAGAGAGAAAGAGAGAAAGAAAGAAGGAAGGAAGGAAGGAAGGAAGGAAGGAAGGAAGGAAGGAAGGAAGGAAAGAAAGAAAGAAAGAAAGAAAGAAAGAAAGAAAGAACAAGAGAGAGAGAGATTTGCTGTTTAGATAGGTAGACAGAGAGTAGAATATGTCGATTGCATAACTAGATGGGCAGAGAGAGAAAGAGAGAGCGGATGAATAGGTAAAAAAGATGAGCACAAATCTGGAAAGTAGGTAAATACATAGTAGATAGTAGAGATCATAATTAAGAAAGGGTTAAGATAAATAGATAGATAGATATAGGCTGATAGATAGATCGGGCGATAGAGAGATTAGATAGAAGGATAAATAGAGAGGTAAATTGAAGATAGACAGGTAGATAGATAGGGAGAGAGGAATAGATTGATAGATGGAGAGATAGACTGATGGATAGATGAGATAGAAGTAAGTGTAGTGACAGATAGAGGGAGAAAAGTTAGATAGAGAGACCAGGTAGTAGGTAAGTGAATAGTCAATAGACAGACCGACAGATGGATGGATAGATGAATGATAGTGTAGATAGATAGATAATATGATAGATGGATAGATAGATAGATAGACAGAAAGGGTAAGTTGACACAGAGAAACCCGTCAACAGAGCTAGAAGGCAGAGAGAGCGAGAGAGAGAGAGGAGACGAGATAGATGGACGGATAGCTAGATAGACAGACAGACAGACAGATAGACAATGACAGACAAGTACATGTAGAAAGATGTAGAAACTGATATTCTTCGAGCTGAAAAGAAGCACTAGACCCAAAGCCTGCGATGAAAGGAAAGGGAAAAGAAGGAAAGAAAAGGAAAGAAAGGAAGCAAGAAAGACTAAAATACAGAAAGACAAAAAGAGACACAGGAAAAAACAAAAAAAGAAAGATGTCACACAGCAAGAAGAATTAAAAAATAAGACACGTAACAATAAAAAACAGAATCCAGAACATTGTAGTTGTCGGTGTGTGCTTGAAACTTCCGCCCGCCGGCTTCGCCGGAGCTACTGGTACGAAGCCCAAATCACATGACTGCATCCGAAGCTTAGGCTACGAATAGCAAGTTGTGTAGGGGAAACATCTGAGACCAGTCTCAGAGTATCAGACACAAGGAAAGCTTGGTGGGGCTAGAAAACGCATGCTGGAGTTGGAGTGTTGTCAACACCGAATATATTTTGCCCCAAGCCCCCTAAACACCTTTTGGTAACCCAAAAAGGGGTTTGGCCGTGGCCGCGTTTCCCTTAGCGTTGAGCCCCGGACCGCAGCGCCCATATCCTCCACATAGCCCGTCAAATTCACCAGGACGACGGGCCCTGTGAAGCATTTGCCGGCCGGAAGCTGCAACAGCGAGCACAATGAGGCGGAGTGCTTCTCTCGCCCTTTCTGCGCCCGAACTTGCTCGGGCGATGGCTTCGCCCGCTCAGACAATCGGATGTCTTTGTCTGGGAGGAGTGACTCGGGAAGTAGCAAATCCCGCTGTCGGGGCAGCACCACCTGCTGTTCCCCAAGAGGACGGCCGGCCACTGCCAGCTCGCTGTGATTGACAAAGATGTTCTCGGACAAGGCGTCCGCTTGCACGACCATCCTGCCCGCTGACCACCGCCTGCGTGTGTGAAGAGACGGCTAAACTAAGCTAAACGTTTCAAAGGCCGCAAGAAAAAGAAAAAGGTTGCCCAACCCTTCGGACCGTCCTGTTGACAGACTTTTCACCGCCGCTCGGAACATCGAAGTTGATGATGTAGCGACAATCACAGTGCTGAAGCTGGTTCCAGAGGTTGTCCTGAATTGATCGTTCCTCGTCCGCCAAGCCACGCTTGGCAGATTCGCGAGGGATGTCCGGCATTTCCAGCAGGCACGCATTCTTGCTGGCGCCCATGGCGTTGATGAAGGCCAAGGCTGCGCAGAGTTCCTGACAAGTCTCCTTCGCCCTGGTCTTCGGGATGTTGAAGTCGGCAAAGCCGACTATGTGGACTTCCTGCGCGCTTACGTGGTGGAGGTTGGCCTGACAGAAAGCTGCCAACATCATTGACAGAGTGGCTGGCCGGCTTTGGTGATATTTGGGAGTGGCGCTGGCAGCGCAGCTGCCTTCTCAATTTGAATCACCGACAATCGCACCAGTTGCAAGTTGTTGCGTCAAGACGGCCATCAAATTCGTATTCGCTATCGTTTCAGTCTTACCAAAGATAACTCAGGCTTTCGCTGGAAGCCTTTGCGTAGATTTCCCTCCGCCGACCACAGACGGCAGAAATGCTTCATCCCGCGCCCATCACACAGCCAACACGCTAACAAAAGCCACGCCTAAAACTTGATACCAAATTTCTTGCCCGCCCTACGTGAGCTTGCGCTCAAAGTCAAAGCGACAAACATAAAATAACACAACCAGGCAACGTCTAACTAATAGCTTGCGATACCACATCCCTCACCCTTCGCACAAACAAACAGACAGACAGACACAGACAGACAGACAAGCAAACACACAACAAGCAAGCAATCAAACCCCTGCGTACCATATTAAATGTAATGCCACAGACTTGCCATGCAAAATCCCTGCCCATCACGCAAACAAACGACCTAACATTCAAAATGTAACACCCCAAATTTCCCACAAGCAAAACAGTCTAAAATAAAGGGAAGCCTCAAACTTGCACTGCTGAATTCAAAACAAAAGCAAGAACGCAAACAAACAAACAAACAAACAAACAAACAAACAAACAAACAAACAAACAAACACACAAACAAACAAACAAACAAACAAAAAACAAACCAACCAACCAACCAACCAACAAACAAACAAACAAACAAAACAAACAAACACACAACCACACAAACAAACAAACAAACAAGCAAACAAAAAGCAAACAACAACCAGCAAGCAAGCAAGCAAGCAAGCGAGCGAGCAAGCGCAAACACCAACGAACACACAATCAAACGAACAATCAAAACAACATACGGCATAAACTTGCGATACCACTCCCCTTTGCCCAGCCAACCAGCAAACAAACTATTATTCTAAATAATGCTTACTACTACTCATACTCTGTAACTAACTACTAACTAACTAACTAACTAACTAACTAACTAACTAACTAACTAACTAACTAACCAGCTAACTACTAACTCTAACTGACTGACTAACTAATTAACTAACTGGCTAACTATAACTAACTAACTACTAATTAACTAATACAAACTAAGTAACCAACCTACTCGCTGACTAAGACTACACTAGCATTCAAAACGCAACTCCTCAAACTTGCGACGCCCATCTCAGAAACAACAAACTCGCAAACATATCACGAATCAAATCGGTAGCGCTTGGGCCGGAAGTCTTCTCCTGGTGACCGAGCGACGCCAAAACGCAGCTCTTTCAAGCCACGAGGGGCCGATGTTGCACCCAGCAAACCCTGCCAAATTTGATCGTTTTCGTTGAGCCCACACGCAAAACCCCGAGTGCGCCCCGGCATCGCCCGAAGGGCACCACCCAGCGCCAGCCCAGCCAGATCCGCAACACCCTTGAGCCAACGCCCGCGTCTTAAGCAGCAACATCACAGCCGCCAGCACCACATCGAAACCATCAACACCGTCATCATCACCACCATGAACGCCATCATACCCTGAGCACGCGCGGAAAGGACACCCCCCTAGCCGCAGCACTGAACTACTAAGTTTGGACGCTCCACTCTTACCAAACAACTGAGAACAACTTCGTCACTGTGTAGGCAAGCAGCAATGTAACCCACATAGTCCACGAGCTGCGGCTTCACGAGGCCCGGCTGGTGCACCTTCACAATGCGCACGTAGCGGTCCATGTAGGCTACAACGGCCTTTCGGCCCAGTTCCCCCTGCTCCCTTCGCCACTGAACATCCTTCTTGTGCTGAAGCATCGCCAGCTTGCCAGGGGCGGCGTCCACCTGCTTCATGGCCAAGTGGTCCTGCGCCAGCGCCTTTTGGAAAAAGACCCACTTGGCATTGCGCACTTGTAGGCGTTGAGATTCCACTTCTATGGTAGCCTGCTCCTCTTGGCGCTGGACGAGCTCTTGGGCGCCTTCCCGTTCAGAGCGCAGCATGCTCAGAGCAAAGCAGCGAGGCCGTCGGTTGAGAAGCTCCTCCAGGTCATCATCCAGAAAGTCTGTGGCTGCAAGTTTTTTCTCCTTCTGCTCAAAGGACTCGTTGGACACCGCCGCCACGTGGTCACGGACTTGGCCCCACAAGGCGCACCGGTTCCGAAGCTGAAGAAGCTCTTCATCCTTCTTGCGGTACTTCTTCTTGCTAGCGGCGTCTACCAAGGCTGATGCCTTCTGGAAATCCGTGACCACGCGCTGAAAGAGGATGAACTGCCCAGCTTCACTCAAAGGAAGGGCCCAATCCAGCGAAATGTAGCCTTCGTCCTGCAGCGGCTCAAGCTCGGTGTCCAAGATGGAGAAGCCGGCCACCGTTGAGCCCACAAACATAGACGCCGTTCCAGCGAAGGCCTCTCCAAAGGGACCAAGGTTGAAGGGCTGGTCATGCTGCGAGGCTTCTACCAATGCCCAAGTGGCAGGCCCGGTTTTTTCCATCCAGTGGCGAATGGCTCGCGACTTCTTTTGGTCGATCACCATAGACCCGGAGCCGGAGAGGAAGCCCTCAGATGTTGTCAAATACAAGCTTGAAGCAGTCAACAAGAGTTGCAATCGAAGACCAGTGTTTTTGGAACGGAACGCTGGCCCCTTTTGGAGATGGATGGATAGCTGGTTTTCCTGGAAACGAGAGTTGGTTTCTGGAAATCTGCGCTGTGAAGGAACTTTAAATCCATTCAACTCAGTGGACAATTTCAGATTGGCTTGCCTTGTCAAACTAGTCCTCAAAGAAAAAGAAAAATAAACAACGTTTGGGTGAGGCACTGTCAACTTACCCCCCTGGGCCACCACTTCCGGGTGCTCGTTGTATCGCTTTAGCGCCTCATCCAAGGTGATCGGCTGGTCGCCGTCACTGGAGGCACGGAGGCTTTGGAGCAGCACGGCCCACTGGAAGCTGCTAATGGGTTGGACTTTCGCATCGCTGTTTTGTTTGACAACCCTGGCCACAAGCGAGTCCAACGGATCCCCGACAAAACTTGTAGGTTCTTTGAAAACCGTAGCAATGTTCAAGAGCGACTTGATCAACAACTGCAAGCTGTGGTGTTGGAAATCCTCCTTGTTGAAGTCTTTTGAGACGGCGATAAGCCCCAACCAGCACATGAAGGCCCCCAATGTCTTCTGGGAGCCGTCATCAAATTGCAAGATTCCAGGCTGGGCATCCAAATGCTTTGCTGCATCCAAGCCCGAGGGCAAGCGCAAAGACACCACTTCCGCCTAGCAGGGAACCAATGTGCTCGGAAGGTGATTCTCTCAGCAAAATGGACCCTCGCTTGTCCCCCCCTCCTTGCCGAGGTGTTCTGAGAACACCTCAGCAAGGGAAAATGAGGCTCTTTACCTAACAGCCCCCAAGATTTTTCTGTGGCTGACTTTTTTTCTTGGGTGTCTGTCCCCTGAGTACGAGCCTACAGTTTGCCTTGCCGAGGTGTTCTTAGAACACCTCAGCAAGACAACCCTCTTGGGCTGACAGCTGCCGAGCCAAGGTAATTGGCTTCCGTTGGTGGAGAAAAAAGAATTCTAAAAAATAAGGGTTTCTTTTGTAAGCTCCAGCCTCCCGAAACCGGGACAAGCCAATGGACATGGTAAGGTCCACAATCTCGGACTGGGCAGTAAAGCTTCCCCTCCAAAAAGCTTCATCCTTCATTGACCACATCAGCACACTGGTCTTGAAGAATTGGCCAGGCTCCGGCGGCCAAACCTGGAACACCGGTGGCTGGTTTAGGATGACTGAGCACTTCGGGCGCCAAAGGGTAAACAAATACGTACTGAGTACAGCGCTGTGAGTTTGACGAACGAGGTCAGCATGTCTTTCAAGCTGGCGGACTCATCGAGGAAGCCCGTTTTCTTCAGCAATTCCAGGGACCCCTCAAACAAGCGATCTGAAGTGCTCCAAACTTGCTGGGCAATTTTTCGAAATGTTCCTGGCCTCACATCCTTCCAGCCTGGCACCTGCTGGTCAGGTGTTGTGTGGCCTTCGCCCACGTGCCGGAGGCCGTGCACCTTTTCAACCCAGCCGCGCAGGGCGAGTTGAACTGGGGAAACATCAACGATGCTCACGGAATCCCTGGCAGCTTGCACGGTGGGGGCAGTGGTTCGCTGCCGCTTCTTCGCGGGCGGCATCGGTCAAATGTCTAAGCTCCACAATTCTCGAACCTGACACCTTGCAACGTGAGTACATGGTTGCGCAGTTTGCAACATTCAGCCCGCAATGTGGCAAACGGGTGCGCCGCAGTTCAGTTGGCAAACCCTATGGCAAAAACCCTTGAGTCTCAAGAGGATGAGCTTGGGCATCCTGAGGCGGACCATGCTGTTTCCCTCCGATAGCTTCAATCGCATCGCTGCGTGAAATGCGAACTCCTGCCTAGCGGTTTCCACTTGTTGACGACCAAAACTGCACTGCGCACAAAGCTGAGATGGGATTCTAGGCTCAGGGCTTCCAGTTGGCTAGCAATGTCAGGAACGCTGCCACGTTGAGCGGAGTGCTAAACCTCATGGAAGGCAAGTTGATGCAAAATCTCCAACTCCATGACCAGGGGTCTAGTTAGGGAAGATCGAGGCCCGCGCGCATCCCCAGCCATTTTCTTCAGAGCCTTTGGTTCAACGCGGTCCATGCCGTAGTGGAAGTAGTCAGACTCGCTCACACCCTGAAGAGCTGCGTGCTCCTGTCACTTTGTGCTGGTTCCACCAAAAACAGAGTACCCTCTAGGGATGAGTGACCCGATGGCTTCAGTCCTGCGAATCCAACAAACGCCATCGAGCCGTCAGGATGTATTTCCCTTTCGGGGTGACGCAGGGGGCGATGAAGGGGTTCGATCGGACGTACCGGGAACGACTGAAGTTCTGGTCCTCAGTGTTGTGATAACAAACAAGGCCACGACTGCCAAGCCCTTTTTGACCTTTGAACGAACGCACCCGAAAAACAAACCTTGTTATCTGTGGAACTCTTTTTAATCAGCATTCCAACAGAATAGCAGCATAACCCACCCCCCAAAGCATAGTGTTGGGCCACTTCTCTTCCCCAAATGGTGCGTCTACACTAAGGGGTTCTCACGGTAAGAGCAAAAGGCGGGGGGTAGATCAGTGTTCTCACTCTGGGGTGGACAGTTTTTCGTGGTAATTTTCCTGCAATCGTGACTTTGTAAAATCTGGAAACGCATTTCGACTGCGCAGGCTCGCACAAAGTGGGGCTGGGATTTGGGGCGGGGCATTTTTCGTGCTCTTGTGAAATCTCGCGCAATGCATTTTCGACTGCGCAGGCTCGCGCAAAGGGATCTGGGGCAGTGCATTTTTCGTGGTAATTACATTGCAATCGAAATCTTGAAACGCACTTCGACTGAGCAGGCTCACACAAAGTGGCGGGCTGGGATCTGGATTGCTGGAGTTTTGTGGTAATTACCGTGCAATCGCGCTCTTGGAACATCTTCGCACACGTTTCGACTGCTGAGGGTCCCAAAGAAAGCAACTACTATGGACCCTGCGCGCAAACCTTGCCAAGACATTGTGTCAAGAGATCCTGCGCACCGATCTTGCCAAGAGATCCTACCAAGAGATTTTGCGCATAGATCCGGTAAACCCCCCCCAAAGATATCTTGCGCCGGTCCTTCATAGCGACCTTTTAAAGAGCTCTTGCGCAGGACCTGGACAGATTTCCCTCCAAGTGGTCTTGTAGAGGATGCGCGCTACAGATATTGAATAATTAAGTGATACTCATGGATCCTGCGCACAAATCTTGCCAAGCCTTCCCAGACATCTTGCACACAGATCCTGCAAAGTTCATGTAAAGATCCTCCCATAGATATGTTGCGCTTGTCCTTCGTAAAGGGCCCTCTCATCTCAGGAGATCCTACCAAGAGATCACACAGATCTTGCCCAAAAAAACGTCAAGAGATCTTGCGCCGAGACCCTGTAAAAATCCAAAGTTACTTGGCGCTGCTCCTTCTAAAGAGGTCTTGCGCGTGACCTGCGAAGATTTCCCTTCAAGTTGGAAAGGGTGCTCCCTAGAGGGTCCTTTGAGGGATCCTGGCCGGGAGATCCTACCAAGCGATCCTACCCGCACATCTTGCGCAGAGATCCTGTAAAGATCCCTACGAAAATCTTAAGACGGTGGAGGTCTTGCGCGGGATCTGCAAAGATTTTCCTTGCGAGAGATCTTATAGGAGGATGCTGCCTAAAGATCTTGGACAGAACTCTTGTAATGGGTATCCTAGAAAACGAAGCACAGATCTTGCGCAGAGCTCCTTCAAAGATCCTCCACAGATATCTTGCGCTGGTCCAGCGTAGGCATCCACTCAACAGATCATGCGCAGGGCCTGCCGAGGTTTCATGTCGAGACATGTTGTGGAGCACGCCCTTTACAATCCTGAGGAGAGAGCTTGTAGAGGGTTCTCTCGGGTATCCTGCTCACAGGTTTTGCCAAGAGATCCTATCAGATCCTGCAAAGATCCTTCCACAGAGATCTTCTCCAGAATTTACAGACACAAAAGTATGTATTGCAGGGAAATCTTGCGCGGAAACTCTTTCTTTCCGCAGGATTTTTTCTATAGGAGTTTGAGAAGGCTTTGTTTGAAGAGCACGTGCGCGACCTTCCATCGAGACCCTGTGTGCGTCTGCTGCGGCTACTTCCATGCTAAATTGCGTGGGTTCCTGTCTCACTTTGTGACCACTGTTTGGGGTCACGTGCCGGGATAATTTTGAAAGGGCTTGGCCAGATTTATGGCACACTCTCTTGCTTCCGGGGACTGTTTTCAAGGGGTGATCCAACTGATCCAACACCACTACCGCCCTTTCTTTAAACAAAAACTATTCTAGGGTCACCTCTCCCTCCTCCCACTGTCACCTAGCAAGGGCCTTGCCATTAGGCTTTTGGTACTACGTTCCGCCGCGAAATCTTCAAAAAGAGGGTTTATGCCGGCGGTCTGTGTTGGGGATCAAAAGTAGGGTCTATGCCAGTGGTCTGTTTTGGCAGTCAAAACTAGGGTCTATGCCAGCGGTCTGTTTTGGCCATCACAAGTAGGGTCTATGCCAGAGGTCTGTTTTGGTGAAACATAAGGTTTATGCCAGCGGTCTGCTTTGGCGACTCAAACAAGCAGGTTCATCACACATCGCGGTCCCCCACCCTAACGTAACCTCTCGCAAAAGGGCTTTGCCATTTCTTGTGTTCGGTGGCTTACGGGGAAATGTTTTCAAAGGGTTGCGCAAAAAACGCTGTCTCCTCCAACGAAAAAAGCAAGTCCCTTCTTTTTGCCTTATGTGGCAATCTTGGCAAGGGTCAACTTGGAGAACCAAAGGTGTGCTGAAGGCGTCGATTCCGAAGCACGCTTGCAGCTCCACAACGGTTGTGGCAAGGATTGCCAGCTCCCGATCCAGCAAGACGGGAGCAATGTTTGTTTTCTTGAGCTCGCCAAGCGCGATGTTCACCTTTGCCTCGGTGTTGCAGCTTGTGGCTTCAAACTTTGGAATTGTCAAACTGCCCTGAGACCCCAAACGGCCAGTTGAAGCTCTCCTTACTTCAGGTCAGCTACTTTGCCCAGCTCTTTGCTGGCAATCTTGAAGCCCTCCTTCCACTTGGCATCCTTCCCCGCCTTTCCCCACTTGCCCTTGCCCACCTTGCCAGGCGCCTCCGACATTTCGAGCGGGGTCGGCTCTCGGGCCACGGCCACGCAGTTCTGGAGCTTGGTTGCTCGGCACTGGAAAGACCTTAGCGGACGGGCTGGGCATTGTTCCATTTGCGGGGGCCCCAAAAGGAAAAAAGAGGGAAACTGAAGCCCGGCCAAAATGACACTTTGTGAGTCCAAACCACATCAAGTCTTTTTCAAGGTCACCAGCATCCGCCTTGGACTTGTCGGAGCGGATGTACAACATCCAACATCTGTTGCGGCTTTGGGGTAGCCCAAATAGGCAGGAGTTGGCCAGAATAAAGCCAGTCTGGTAACCCAAGGAAAGCATGAGGGCATTCTGGCGATCTATGGGGCGGATGCCCCCATCAGGCTTTCTCTTTTGCAACATCTGGCGCACGTTCTCTAGCGCTACCAGCTCTGGCTTCGCAAAGCGGATGAAGCCAGTGACAGCTGTGAATCCTGCCCCTGTTGCGGAAGAGGAGTCTGAGAAAGCTGCCGGCGCCACATTCAGCGAAGACAAGCTGACGCAAGGGTAGCCGGCGACCAGCATGTCCACCTGGTAGGGACACGCAGCTCCGAGCAAACTGCTCTATGATGTTGGGCGGGCGTCCAAGGCAAACACATGGTGTTTCTATAGAAAGAAAAATTGCCCGGCCTTGTCCGGCACAGGGGACACTTGCCCACCACGGTTATAATCTTTAGCCATCCCCGAGGGCAACTCCTTCATGTCGGTGAAAAGGGGGATTCCGGGTTTGCCAAAGCGGCTGCAAAGGTACTTCTGTCGGGCGGGGTCAATCTCGCACATGAAGGCAGTAACAGCCTTACTTTCAGCCCACGAACAGTTGCCTCGCTTGGGACAGTTGAAAGGCTGCGGTAAAACACGGCGCCTTGCAAACAAGAAGCTTCAACGGGAACTTCCGGGTGGTGATAGTTCCAGTGTGTGTTGAACGACTCCGACACCATCTCTTGAGTACCCCAACCGGAACAAATGGTGGCAATCGTGATGGTGCCGCGCTTGGACTCTTTCACCTCCTGCATGGTGGCCATGAGCTTTGCTTGCAGCGCCCGGAACCTGCTGTCAAGCAGGCCATCCAGAAGGAAGTCCCCAACCTGCAGCAGGCGCAAAGAACCAAAGCTTTCATTGTGGACACTGACAGAATCAGAAACCTTTTTCCGCAAACACTGTGTCTACACGAAGGGGTCTTACGGTAAGAGAAAGAGGCCGGGGTTAGATTAGGGCTCGCCCTGGGCCGCACAGTCTTTGTGGCAATTATCGCGCAATCAATCGTGACTGTGCAAAAACAGGAAATGCATTTCGACTGCGCACGCTCGCTGGGCGAGATCTGGGGGGGGTTTTCGACTTGGCAGGCTCGCGCAACAAATCCGCTGAGATGTTCATGTGCATTTCGACTGCGCAGCGAACAGCGAGCTAGCAAAGCGAGTACTGGAGGTAGGGTTGGGTTTCCTCAGGTGAAGAAGGGAGAAGCCAGAGGTGGCAAATGCAAAGACTCTGAGGGCAGCTGCAGGTAAGCTTTGCCTATCATCTGCAGTGAGGCGATGCTCAACCAAAACACGACTTTGGATATTGAGTATTGGGCCGACGCGAAAGGTTTTGCAGGGCACAGACCCGACTAAGTAAACGTCGAGATACGCCAGTGCCGGTGTGGGCCCTGGCACGCAGCTCGCGCTGCTTTTCTGGACTTGCTGCCGTGATCTCCTGTTCCTTTTCATCTTCCTCCTCGCTGCTGGCATAGAGGACCTCACCGTCGCCGTCTACAGCGTTGTGGTCTGGCCTCAGCGGGAAGGTCAAACAAATATGGACGTGGTAAGAAGCGGCCACGCTGGCTCCATCAAAGCGGTGTGTTGACAAAGGCCCGAGCTGCTCATCTTCAGAGTCGCTGGTGAAGAACATCTCGTTGCTCTTAGTCTTGCTGCGCTTTGTGGTCCTGATGCTGGAGAACGGCTGGTAAGTCACCGGCGATAAGTTTGAAACCCAAACCCGTGTCTCAAGATCTCCAGGCGTCACGCTTCAAGTGCAGGGCGGGGCATTTTACTGCTCCATATCCACAGCACCTTCGCTCTCAGTGCCACTATCGACATCATCATCGCGACCAAGGCTGACATCAACGACCTTCACACGCCCAGGCGGGCTCCATGTGTGTGGCTTTCTGGTGGCTTTGTTCGCGCACCAGCGGTGTGAAAGTATGTCATACCGCTTTGGTCTGGGCACTACGGGCAATGAGCCACTTACCCAGTGAGACAAATAATCAAAGGCGCCCTGGGTAATGTCACCCTGGCGAACACAAACGGGGCCATAGCGATTGATGTTTTTGGCGACTTTGTCGCCGATCGGCCTCAGGGCTGCAACACCGGCTGGGTCAGAGTGCCCCTCGCGGATTTGCTGAACGTGTTCCTGGGGAACAACAACGTGCAGGGCAGCAATGGATTGGTCGCCGAGCCATCGCTTGGTGTACAGAACCAGGTCGCCCGCAGAAGGTGGAAACCTTTTAGGCAAGTCAGTGAAGGTTTCGCATTTGTCGATGATGCCACTCTCCAAGTCTTCTCGGAAACAGAAGCGCAAATAGTGAACGTGGCCTTGTGTTGGCGAAAACATTCGAAATTTAAACGCCCCTTTGTCCGAGTCCCACTTTCAATCAGGTCTTCTGCGTTTGCGAAATCCAAAGACAAACTTGGATGAGAAAATGCTCAGACCAGGAAACTAAAACGACTTGTGACTGGAGCTTGCTATGTTCAGCCGAACTGCGCAATCCTTTCAACTTGACCCCCACCTGGCTTACCCAGTCTTTCCAACAGGCAGTCTGCCCGAAGTTGCAAGCCAGAACTTGTTGGTTTCGTAGGTTCCTGCACCGCTTCCCCGAGCTAGAGCCAGAGCCATCACTGGGGCTTCCAAGTTTTTCGTTGAGCAAATCCACCACGCCCTGGGTTGAATCAAAGATGTTGGAAGCGAGCAGCGAAGCCAATTGTCCGAAGCACTGGTCTATGTCCTCATGGCCTGGGAGTTGTAGCTAGTAACAGTCGAAGGCTCAGGTTGTGACATGTTCAACTAAAGTTCAAAGGGAAGATGGCCAGTGACAAACAAATCAAACATTACTTAGCTTGTTTCGCCCAAGCAGCTATGGCCTGTTCTCAAGAAGCCGATGCTTGTCCACCGGAAAACTTGTAGAATTACCAGTAACATCATGGCCGCACCAACGTACTGGTTTTTGTTTTCTCGGAAGCAGTTATCTGCTTGAAGGTGGCAGCCAAGGGGTAGTTGAGAATGCGTCTGAAGGATAATGCTGAGGGATCGGAAAATTAACTCGCACTGTGTGACTGAGTCTTTCTTCACGTCTTCATTTGCAAGCCACAGGAAAAGTCTGACCCCGTGGCACCAAACGCCTGTGCAATGTAGCGTTGGCCGGTAAAGTGAATCTAGGTGTTTCGACCGCCGCCCCACCACCCGTGGGCATTTAAACTTCGCCTGATCCATTCCGTCCGTGATTAGGCATAAGACGGACGTGGCTAGCTGGCTGGATAGAAGCCTAACAGCTTCAAATCGAGATTGAGCATCAGTAAAAGGTTTGTGTTGTTTTCCATGGACCGTCGCAAACCCCAAGAACAATAAACCGTTTGCCCAACTCACGCCAAGATGCTTGTTGGCATGTGTGTGCGCATCGCCTTAACTAGAGAGTAACTAGAGTCAACATGGCTAGGCACGTCAAGATGAAGTTGAGCCAAGGAGCGGAACCAGGCTTGCGATAGAGTTCGTATGGACCAGTAAGTTTGTCGGTCTATCCATTGGGACAGTATGTGTTCTGAATATGCCCGGTGCGCTTTTTTGCGCAGCTCTTCCGTTGTGGCGCGGCTGATTTGCCGCTTCAGCTTGCTGCAGACATTGCACTCAGCATGTTCGCCCTTGGCGCGAAAACATAAATGGGTCCTGAACACTTTGTGGAAGATCCTCATAAAAGATGCCAAGCCTGCCGGCGTCCTTTCTTGTTGCGACTCAAACGCCACATACTCATAGAACAAATCAATGGGTTTGCGGTGCTGTAAAAAACGGCGGGGGCCCTGAAATGATCCTGGCCCCAGGGAGTGAAGGTCCGGCACCTTGTAGTGAGCATCCAAGCTTTGCAAGAAGTTGGTGACATACCGCAACTGAAAGTCACCATCCTCGGAGGGTTCGCATTCTGTGGCATAA
The DNA here is from genome assembly GCA_963377175.1 of Effrenium voratum. Classification (NCBI taxonomy): domain Eukaryota; class Dinophyceae; order Suessiales; family Symbiodiniaceae; genus Effrenium; species Effrenium voratum. The sequence goes on along the minus strand of CAUJNA010003257.1, from coordinate 540,539 downwards.
CCATTAGGCATCTTGAACTTGGTCGGCAGAATTTCTGCCGCTGAATGATAGACCAGCCAGAGAAATAGCATCACGTAAGGCCACTTTGTCCGGACAGACTCCCGCAAGGACACCCCAAGGGTTGGGTGCTTTGGAAAGGAAGCACGCCGAGTATTTGTAAACGCTGCTTGCCCTTGTCTCATCTTTTGCAAGGTCCCAGAGCCCACACCAAGCAATCTTTGGTGCGCATACTTGCATACTGCTTTGTCAAGGAAAGTGCATGCTTTGGACCGGTTCTCAGCGTAGGATCTTTTGGGCTGGCCTTTCGGGCTTTCTTCGGCAGAGGAGGAGCCAGTTTCAAGCAACATGTTGGGGTCTTCGTCGTCATTGTCAGACTCCGGTAAAAAACGTTCGCAATCGGACTCGCTTTCCAAGAAAAGGACGTTTTCAGGGTCAACCTCGGTTGTCACTTGGTCCTCGATATCCAAACGCTTCAGGTCAACGTTGTAAAAGCCAGAAACGCAAGCCTCCTGCAGAGTTTTGGGGTTTGACCAGTTGCATAAAGCCCTCCACCCTTCCCCACGTTAATGTCAGTGGTCCCTTGCAAAAAACACAAAACTAGCCACCGGGGAAAAAAGTCAAATGATCATCTTCAAACTTCCCTACAGACAGACTGGATTGAAACTGATTGATTTTTTGGGGGGCCGAGCCTTATCATGGGCGTCCAACTCTTGGAACTTGGCTCTTGCTAGAAGAACTGCTTTTTCCATGCCCTTGAACTGGGTGAAGCACTTAGACGCGGTGCAGCGGCATCGCCGTGTGAGGAGGGTTTCAAGCTCCACCGTTCTCCCATCTGTTGTTCTTTTTCTTTTGCCCCCAAGTTGGGAGCCCCTTGCAGAAGCAGGAGGCTGGAGCACTATTGGCGTATCGTCGTCAGACTCCAGAAAGAGATCCATGGCTTTCCCACAAACAAAACGTCAAACACCGGATTCTGAACATTGAAGTTTCCAATTGCTGTATGCCGTCAATCGTCAAATGCGGATCCAACAACGCGGGCTGTTGACTCACGCAGCCTTGCTGCACCACCCTGATTTGCTTGGGCCACACCCTGCTGAAACATCAGCAGCGATTGAGTGCGCAAAACAACATTAGGCGCAACAGGAAAACCCAAAACAGTCCTGCCCCCGCCATCCGAGGTTATCTTCATGGCCGGCTTCGGCTTTGGCTTTGCGGCCGCTGGCCGCTTCATTGCGGCTGCTGGCCGCTTCATTCTTTTCTCCTATCCCTTTGAGAAAAAAAGACCCTGCAGAACCAACCCCAGTCCAAGCATCACTCACACCTGAGCACAAGCAAGCCAGATCAAGCAACTACGTTTCACGAAACAACCAAGTTTCACGAAAGGGCCTTTTGGGTATTCGGACAAGTTAGTAGGTTGTTGGTAACCTAGGTTATAACCCACTCGTAAACCTCCTTAAGTGACCGGTTAACCCAGTCATTCGTGGGTTAAGTGCCCCATTTGGCCAACCACTTACCAACTTGGCCGAACCATGGCAGGCGGTGGGCTGGCGCAGCATCGAGGCCAATGGGTCGGCGGGCAAAAATTGGAGACCCTTCAAGGAACTTGGCACTTTTCAGCCATCCGGTTCCTTAGGTTTCAGTTTTTTGGCTAGTTTAGTGGTCGGGCTTTTCGTTTCGCCCACTGAAAGTGAGTGACTTTCAGCCGGGGATCTGAGGAGAGGTGAAGGTGAAGAACCTTGCACCAAGTTGTTTCATTTCCAGAGACACAACCAAATCAATGCAAAGCAGCAATGGCAGACTGCTATGAAGTCACCAACATGGAATCTCACAGCAGGGGTGACGTCAAAGGTAAAACTTCTTTGGCAATGGGTGCGTTGAGGTTGCTCGAGCAGTGGTTCACAGAACATATTGCGACAGTCAGGGAAATAGCAACTCAGCATGTTTGGATGACTGCGCAGGTTAGAACACATATGCGAGGCAAAACACAGCTGCTTCAAAGATGCAAACAGCGAATATGGCATGACTGAGGCAAGAGGTTGGGGTGGGGTGGGGTGGAAGGTTCCTTTGGACGCATTGTCTGGATTGTTCGGACACGCAGTCCAAAGGGACGATTGTATTTTTAGTACTTTGCAATACGGGGAAGTGCTTGTCAGAAGGATATGCCAGATTCAGGTTGATGAAAGAAGGCTTTTCCGCGAAGCGGCATGTGCACACACGCACGCACAGGTGCCAATCTATTTGACTCAGGCTGACTGGATGGGCACAAGATGGAAATCAGGGGCCCAAGGTGAAAACAAGAGGAGCACACACACAGAGCTGTTGGTGCTTTTGGTGCAAAGGCGATAAGTCCCAAGCGACTGGCCATTTGAAGCGTCCCTTCGAGCCATGTTCGTCAGGTGCAAGCCGGGCAGTGGAAGTCTTTGCCGGGCTATGAGGCCAAGGTGCGCGAAGATCCGCTGCGATCGGTGTAGGTTGCTCCCCAGAAGCTGCAAAACCGAGGGATCCAGGTGATCTATTTGCGGTGCTTCACTGATTCACCCCGTCGTTACGAAACCTTCGCACTTTGGCAGGGTTTGAGATCCCCCGCCTTGCGCGTGGTCGTGAGTCTTCGCATGTTCTCAACTTCTCGCATGGCTTGCCCTGCTTTCACCTTCCCTGCTAGCCATCGAGAGCAGCAGCTGGGTAGCTTTTGGATGGTTGGACTGGCAGTAGACATGGGACATGGGGGGGGGGGCGCAGGTCGGCGCACAAATGGCTCGCAGAGGTTTTGAGACGATTGAGAGGCGTGTTTAGGCCTGCCACAGGCTACACCATATTTTTTTCAGTTCATCAGCGCAAAGCTTGTGACTCCACAGGCTGCCCATGACTCCTTGTGGCAAAGCCCCTGAGATGTTTGGAATGACCATGCTGGAAAAAGGCTTTGAGCCAACACGGAACACAGTTTCTGATTGAGAGGATGATCTCAAGGCTTCTCCTGTGCCCAACAAGAGCAGCCGGCCTGCGATGTTTCCACCTGCTCCATTGACCAATTCTAATCAATGCTCAGAGAGCCCAACGTTGCAAGTCGAGATTCCCATGTGGCTGTAGAACATGTACCAACTAGGTAAATGAAACCAAAAACTAAAGCCTGCGTAACCCTAGCTTTCTAATTTTGAGCCCCACCCATGCATACTTGGCCTGCCAGGCAGCTTTTATCCGCAAGCTGCTGCAGGCGGGTGAGAAAAATCATGTGCGATCTTCCCACCGTAGGTTTTTTCTTGCTTTTTCATGCAATGGCATGGAGGTTGATAGCAGAACATGTTGGGGCACATTCTTGCCTGACTGCCAGGAAAACGAGCTCTTGACCGTGTGAGATGGCAAAAAAGGTTCCGAGCCTTGCAACTTTGCCGGCCGTTTGCTGGGGCGAAAGGCAGTCAGGCACAAATAGGGCTACGTACCTTTGCCGGATTGCTACACCAAGAAACCAGCGCGTTATAACGGCTTGTTTTTCTGTGGAGACACTTGAGACGTTGCGTGAATACACTCCCTCAGACTAACATGGAAGCTCCCAGAACCCCCTTTGGAAGACTTGGCTCCATTTGCGGAAGCCAGGGAGCTTCCGGCTGTTAGTCCGAGGGAGTGCAAATCGCCGCCATCTATGTTACAAGCTTTCCGTGCTTGAAGCTGGGCTCAAGCCACCCGCAGACAGCTCCCCAAAGTTCTGCAGTCAAGGGGCCCATGGGGCCATGTTGCCTTTGGAATTCAGCGGGCAGCCAAATAGTTCGGCCCTTTGGCCAGGCCAGTTGTTTTGTCCTTGAGTGATTGGAGTTCGGCACGTCGGTGTTTTGAACCAGCCAACTCCAACTCAGACGCGCCAGCATCCAGGCCAACAGGACCGATGTGATTTCGATCTCCGTTTCTCCGTCCGGTCCGATCCCGCGCATGGCCAGATGGAAACCTTGCTGGGGCACTCGGATGAGTCTGGAGCCATGTTTGGGAACCTACAGGAGCCTGAGAAAGTACCGCGCCAGCGAAGCAAGCCTCAGCAAAGGGCAGGGGGCACAGGGACGGCTGTTGGCGCTGATTGAGGTCGCTGGAAAGGGCCGAGCACGTTTTGGTTTTGACTCAAGCTTGATACTTCAAGCGGCGTGTCCGGCCAAGCGGGCACGCACGCCAAGCAGCGATAGTTCACCAAGTCTTGAAGGCGAAACCTCGAACTGATCAGTGCTAATAGCTGAGACCATGCCAGTTACCGTGCTGAGCCTACAACCGACCAGCCCCAAGGCACAGTCATGAGCGTTCGCACCCAATAGCTCTACTCTGCACAAGTGTAACACATTGTCTGAGGCCCAAGCAAAACCTGTCCTGTCCCGGCTGAGGCTCGGGCTATTCGAGGCAGCCACATGGATTGGAGAGGTGCTTGCTCGGAGCGAGGAGAAGGACAACGAGCTGCCGGGCACTTGGCATTTTGGTTTCGCATAGGCACGCCTGTGTTGGTCTGCAGGGCAGGTTTGGGGGAAGAGGTATCCACAAATATCCCCATCCGAAGTTTGCCCGATGCGCAGGTAGAAAGCTGCTGGAATCGTTGCCCATTGATGTTCCATGCCAGCCTCCAATGAAGGCATTTTCCTACTCAGATCTGATCCCCGTGACTCACCCTCCATGAGCTCCCCTTGGTAACAGGCTTGGTCGCTTCTGTCGCCAGGCTGGCAGTACAAAATCTCACCAGCTGGTGGTTGGAAGGGAGCTGTTAAGGAGATGGGGGTATCAAAACTTGCTTTATAGAGGGAGCTAAGGAGCTACCTCTAAGGGTTGATTCCCATCCTTTCCAACCATCGTTCTTTTCGAAAACCGGCTGTTTTCCTGGGTTTCCGGAGGTTTTCTAGAAAGAAGGATCCCTGGAAAGAATGGGGAAAGTAGCACTAGACTACCAGGAGTCCCGTAAGCACCTGGTAGCTCAGCACAGGGGGGTGAGTCTCTTCGCCACGTTTCACTCAAATAACAGAGGGCCAGCTGGAGGCGACCGGGCGTTCTTTCGGAAAGCGCGGCAAGGAAGGATGGGTTGGACGGGTGGCTGGAGAACCATGTTTATAAAATGGCACATTGTGGACGGGTGGCTGGAGAACCATGTTTATAAAATGGCACATTGTTTGATTGGGGAGGAGACTGGTGTGACTTGCTCCCTCACTGACGGTAAGGAACACATCCCAATACCTTTGCCCAGAAAGTATGACTGCCCATGAAAGCACGCGTTCATGCTTGGGTGGAAAGACACGCGTGGCACGCCTCAGCGTCGCCAAAGTCCTCGGGACATAGATTGCACAGCTGCTCCTCGGGGACACAAAAGTTGGGAAGGGATACTCCCAGCCATAGATGGGTGCCGTCGCCGCCTTTCTCACTCCTGATTTCCTCTGGCTTTTTCCCCCTTAATATTTCCTGAAGCATGGTTCTGGGGATCGACCATTTTGATACCGATCGGTTTTGATCACTCTGCTTAAATGCAGCTCGGAGGCCTTTGCTTGGAGCTGGGCACCGGGTTTTCAGCGGCACTTCTGGGACCCGAGGTCGATGTTGGGCTGGTCTGTGACCAGCGTGACGCAGTCCATCCGAACCTTCTCCGACAACTTGCCAGAGGAGGAGCGTCCGTGAATGAGTCGTCTACGGTCTACGGGAACCTGGCAACGTGGCTGTGGTTGTCAAACATGGGTCAACCCCAAAATGGCTTGATCTGCAAATGTATCAGGGACTAAAACCTGCGGTCCAAAACCTGGTGGTGCCTTGTGTTTGGTGAGACTTATGTGAGGCTTTGTCTGAAGGGTAGCTGATCACTGACTGGAAGCTGTCATTTGCCTTGGGGAGAATGGCAGCACGTCTGGGCTTGAGTTGATCCGCCTATGCTTGCATGCTATATTTTTCTGAAATGCTTTCTAGAGCATCATGTCGTGTGTGTGTGTGTGTGTTAGAGGCCCTGTTTGCCGCCCTGTCGTCTCATGTTTTATAGTGTCCTGTCAAGTTTGCTGACTCTGCAGCTCCCAGAGAATGGTCACCTGCAGATCACTGTCTCAGCAGGACCGGCAATATGTCTTTACCTCGAACCAGGCTGGAGACAATAGGGGCGGGATTTGATGCTTGTGGCTTGTGCGTAAGGTGAGGCGTGCGTAAGGCAGGCGTTCTTGCTATTAGGTGGCTTGTTTTATCACCTTAAATTGTGTAGGCCCAGTGTAGACATCCTATTGTCCTATGATTCGTCCATAAAGTGTTGAAGACGCTGCCCACTTTTCAATTTGAGATTTCGGTGTTTCTCTTTTGACGCTACCCGTTTTGGGTGCGGGTTTAAAGGGAAGAAACAACAGGAAAACCACCAGTTTTAAGAGTCGCCTATTTTGGGACAAACTCAATTTCCCGTCTCGGCAGCTGAACAAGTCAATCACATACGGCTTTGCTAGCCAGCACACTCCAGCTTACAGTTTGTTTGTGTGTGTGCGTGTGTGCGTGCCATTTTCTTTACGTTCGTCTAAGCCTTGCTTGCCATGCAACCAAACAACGATGTTTGCCATTTAACTTGGGTTTTTTTCAGATTTGTAGACTCACTCTGTCTCCGGGTTTTTGCTTCATGTTCTGCCTTTCTTTGCTCCCCACCGCTCCTGTTGCTCTCGTGTTTCGGGGTGTAAGGCCTGCCTCAGAAGCCACCTGCGATAGAGGGGTTCTGTTTATTTCCGTTGGGGGGAACAGGAAAACAGAGGGGCTCCACCCCAATAGCTTTTGCTATGTAAGTGGCCAGTCAAGTTGCAATCTGCTGCCACCTGCCATGGCCATCCAAGCCAACCGATGCTCCATCCCCTCCATCCCTTGCAGCCGGACCGGAAGGTTTTCCCGCAGCTGGCGATCGTGCTGAAGTCTGCCAAGCAGGTGCACAGCTCCTACCTTGCAGTCAGGGCAAGCGAGACGTGGGGGTTGATGACTATTCCATTTAGGTCCCCCAAATGACCATGGGTAGCTTTTTCAGTTTAGTATTTAGTGCGTATCATCTTTTTGGTGGTGTTCCCCGTGGTCATCCCATGTAAAGGACCTTTGGATCAACCCCCACCCTTTCTGTACTCAAACCCATTCGCACTTTGCAGCGGCCAGTGACTGATTTCCTTGTGGGTGTTGTATTTGAAAAGCTGCTTTTGCTTCCAGTTCGGGTGTGTTATATTGCTTTGAATGTGAAGCATTTGGTGTAAGCGAGGAGTCCGTGGCATGCAGTAGGATATCAGGACGTCTCTTCCCCAACTAGAACCTTTTACGTGCATCAGCACCTTCAGCATGGCAAGCAACCATATTGCATGCCTGTTTTCTTCGAAGTAACATGTTTTTGAAGTCAACTCGCCCGTGCAGCGTAGGTGCTGGAGAAGTATCAGGCGCCGATGCTGGAAGATCAGAAGATTGTGCAGGACGATATGTAGAATCTTCACATGCGGGAGACTCATGTTGCAAACTCGAGGAACCACAGCCCACAGGCCACAGCGTAGCAGTCGTGCTAATATTCGGCATATTTTGCAATGTTTGTTCACATGGCGGAACTCAGCCACTTTGAGACCATGGTCAGAAGACGCTGTAAAGCATAGAGTTGCGTCTCTCGTACTAAATTCTAATATCTCCACCAACGGCCGCTCTCGAAATGTCAATTATAATTTGAAACGAACATAAACAGAGCTCAACAAGGCGTTCCTCGTAGCATCTTTGTCGAGGGGGCAATTTGCGTGGCGTTCTGCTACCTCGGATCATTCTGATAATTCTGTCGGTGCATGACGCTGCTTTGTGGTCCTGCATGTTCCCAACTTCTGCAGGATACGCTCGAGCAAACAAACAAGGCCCTCATTGCTCCCTGCCTGCGCCGGCTGCGTCGTTCTCCTTCAGATGTGGGAAGCCACTGCGAGCCAGGAGAAACAGAGCAATGGATTTCGCGCCCTCTTCAGCAACAGCATGAAGCAGGGCTCTAGGACAGCTGGGTGATGTGAATTCCAGGCCAATCGGCCTGGCAGTACGGCCATGGACCTCCGTGACTAGAAGAGCCGACACCTTCATCATGTTTGATTTTTTTTGGTTGTCACATGAAAGGGTAAGTACTCAAATGTTTGACATGTTTGACCCAAGGGCCAGGCTTGCTTGCATTTTGCCAGATCTTGCAGGCCGTTCGCGTTGATGTTTTTGGGTTGACTGTAGGCTGATTGGCGTCCCTTCTGCAGACCCAATCGTACCTTGCAAAGATACCATACGTGAAGTGCTTCCGGCGGTAGACGTCAATCCGTTTGAGCTGGAGCAGCCTACTTTTCTGGAATCCCTCAATATCCGACTCAGAAGATGCTGCTTGGATGGCACTGAAGTAGCGTGGGCAGTAAGATGGGAGCGTTCGTTTGCCTTCAGTCGATCTTTGGTTTGTGTAGGTCTGTTTGGTTTTGCAGCTCGCATGTCCGAGCAAAGTGCTTGCATTGCCTATTGCTTACCGCCTGTAGCTCTTCTGCGGATCATGGAGTTGTACTTTCACATTGGCAGAGGCGGCTCTTGGCTCATGTGATTCTGAGGTGGTCGTGGGGATCTTTTGTATGGCCAAGTGATCCACAATCAAAACCCGGGTAGGTGAAGGTTAGTCAGGGACGATCCCAGCCATACATAGCTGCGGATATCCGCCTTCTTAATTCTTTACCTGGTTCTGGGGATCGACCAATTTAATAAGCCGGGTTTTGAGGAAGACTGAAGTGCCTTCATTTGCGAAGTCCCATGGAGAGTTTGATGCCTTTGGGCCTCGCTGCCTCGTGTCGCTCCGAGCCTTCCAGGACACTCCAGGAGGGTCTCGAGGCTCGGAGCGAGCGGCTGGGCTGTCAGCCAGGTTTGAGAGAGAAAGCCTCACAGAAATCTCACTGAAGCAATGTGGCTATGGGTCAAAACTCGTCACCACCCAGGTTATGCAGGTTTTGGTCCCTGGTTCCATTGATTGACCGATTTGGCAAGCCATTTTGGGGTTATCCTATTTTTGACAGCCACAACCGTATGGCAGGGTTCCTGAATGCCTGTCTAATGGAAGGCTTGTTTGAATGTGAGGCCTCCGCGCGACTGGACCAACACCGCATTCATAGCCGGCGGACATTTTGCCGGGAAATCAGAACACCCCTAAGGCCCTACGCTTTGAGATTGGGCCACTAGGCATCGCAGCGAACTCTTTTTTTTTGCAAACGGCACTCATTTAACACCAGTCGGCCTATTGACTAGTGCTTGCTTCTTCCAGATGTGAAAAAAACATCTTGGCCAAAGCAGTACCGGGTGCGTCTGGGGCCTCGAAGCGATTTTCTCCAAGTGGAGCTGCCTCGTGTCATCGACCATTTTGATACCCATCGGGTTTGAGCATGACTCTGCGTACAAGCTCGGAGGCCTTTGCTTAGAGCCAGGCACCTGGTTTTCAGCACTTCTGGGACCCGAGGTCATTTGAATACTGGGCTTGATTTGTGACTCAAATGGGTGGTCAAAATTAAACCAGGAATTGGAGCGCAGATTTTTGTCCATGTTTCCTCTTACCAGGGCAAGCCATTTGGGGTTACCAACTATTTTTGACAACCACAGCCATAGGTAAGCCTACTGTGGATGGACGACATCCTGCACCACCTCAGAAACCCTGGAATTCTGACTCCGCTGTCCATTTTGGGCTTTCCCTATTTTTGACCACCACTGCCAACTGGGGCCAGGCCATCAGCAGCAAGATCGGGCGGGCCTCGGGCATCCTGCGCTTGCCGGAGGAGGGGGCTGCCCGCCGGCCCCGGCGGTGCGCAGCTTGCTGGTTGGTTTCAAGCGGCTCTACGGATCTCTTTTTTTTTCCGTTTTTTTTCTCCGGATTTTTTGGGCTCTTTTTTGTTTTGTTTTTCGTTTAAATCTTTGGAGACCCAGTCATCAATTGCTGCGTACAGTGGTCATTGAAGTGGGTTGGATGCTTTTTAGGCACGAAGACCGCAAACATGGAGTGCCGGAGTTGGCATATTACTATGTCACCATTGTCCGGCTCTGGATGTCAGCCATTGGATGACCCATGCCTAGCAGCGGCTTGATTTAGTGGTGCTCTTTTCATTACGGATCCAACAGGTTGACTCCGCCTGACGCGGCTTGCCATGGCTCATGACGTCAACTCGTATTCCGGGGCCTGAATGCAATCCGACAGGACGAGCTGGGAAACATCCGGCAGGCGGGATGAATGAGCACCCCCAAAGTGACATGCGCCTTCCCAGCACTTGCTGGAGGCCGACAGTGGGCCTAGGCCTAGGCCTAGAGAGGCCGAAGGTGGGCCCAAGGCTTAGAGGCCCAAAGTTGGCTGTGCCTTATTTGACATGGCTGTGGGCCAAAACCGTTTTGGGATTCGGGTGGGTGAATTCACCACCCATTTTAGAACCTATTTTAGTGGGGATTGGGATGTTTACTGACTGGGGGTATGGTCTTTTGACCCATGACCACATGTTTGCCTTAGACATTTTCTCCAGATGGTTGCTTTGAGTTGCACACAAGTCATACAAGCCAGCAGTGGTTCCTCTGCAGAGGTTCTTTCTTTGATGGGGTGAACCCAAGTTTTCGTAGCTGCAGTGGTTGCAGAGGCGGTCAGATGATGAATCCAGTTTTGGCCCCTTTCCCAGGCCAGCAAGAACAAGAGGTGTATGGAGCCCCAAAAGGCTCCGTGTCCAGCATCTCAATGAAAGCGCATGTGCCAGCTGCTCCGGTGCAGGAAGTCCATGGTGTCACGCAACTTGGAGGAAACGGAGCCATGTACAGCAGAAATGCAATTGCAGTTTGCGTTCTTGGTTCGTATTAGTGGCGGTAAAAGGAGGGTTCGGCTCCTGCTGTGACTCTTGGATTTGGTGAACATGGTATCTCCATCCCAGATTCTCCACAATAGCCACAACTACTCCAAATTAGATTATAACTTACCAGAAAGGCAGTTGCCTTGTTATTGCGTTTTTTTTTTTTTTTTTTTTTAATCTCGGTAAAATTGGGAGGGGTCCCCGCCTCGGCAAAATTAGGGTTTTTGTTGCGACTGATGGATAAATGCCCAGGGAGAAAAAACATGTTGAATCTGCAAAACACTCGCAAATCCACGCCGTTTTCTAGACGGCAGAAGAACGGGCTCTTACAAAAAAGGAGACGAGGCGTGCCTTTGGCGGATGGCGCTTCTCTGGCCGATCCGTGGCCAGGCGAACTCGGACATCTCTCGGCTGCTGCCACAGCTGCAGCCCCTTGGGACGCAGAAGGCGCCAGGTTTTGGGGATGGATGGAACGTGAACTCAGTGGCCCAAAACGGAAAATCGACCAGCTTTGTCCAGGTGATTTGCCCACCCTCCAACAATGGATGCTGATCGGAGAGTTCTGGAAGACTCCTTTCCTTTTGGGGATTGTTTTTGGTCCACTTCCATGGTTGTTGGATAAAGTTTAGTCTTTTAACAGCCGGAAGCTCCCGAACGGACCCCCAAATGGAAGACTTGGTTCCATTTACAGAGGCCAAGTGGTGGAGCTTCCGGGTGTTAGTCTGAGGGCGTGTATCTCGTTATCCTTTGCACAACTGAGACGACCCGACCGATCGACAGAGCAGAATCCGATGATGTGTTGGCTAAGGCTGGCCATCTCCGCGCTGTCGATCAGAGGCCTTGATCTGACGTGCAGAGAAACGCCTTCGCTGTTTGGTCCTGGAGTTGGGGCGTGCTTTTTGGCCATGAAATGTGCAGAGCCTCTGGTGTTTTCCATAGGGCAAACATGCTCCCCCTGTTGGGTCGATTGTGCTTTGAACACTAAAAGTGGGCGTGGATTTGACAAACAGGATCCCTTTGAGCCGTGTGCAATGCCCCTGGCCATTGAAAAGCAACACAAGTGACCTGCAAAAAACCGTACCAGGTAGAGCTGCGAGCAGAATAGGTGCAACACTTATCATGGCAGTAGCATGAGATTTGATCTTCCAGCGCCGTTTGTGACTGTCACGTATGAAGATCGAGGTGTTGGACTGCGAGCTGTGCATTCCAAAGCTGGCCTAGCCGGGGAGCTACCCTGTACACCCATATAGTTGCGAGACGTGCTTTGGATGGACAAACTCCATCTCGCACTACTTTGAAGCCGTAGTTGAAGCCACTCCGTTGGTATTTACGGAGTGGAATCGACTCATGCCGTTGGGTTTCTGAACGGTGGTGCGATTTCTGGACTTCCCAACCATCAAGATGTTCGCCTTCGTCTCGTCGGCTTTCGACCCAAGCCATCGAACGTGCCAGGATCCAAGCGTCAAGCCGAGACCATGCTGGAGAGGCCGCAGGCAGGCACCGAGTCTTCGCTTTGTTGAATATGTCATTGTACTTGTCAAAGTTCCAAGTGAAGTGTAGTCTAGGTCCCCCAGTAGTGCCCTTCTCTCCCCTTTTTTGGGGGAGGGCTCCCCAAGTAAAATGGACTACAGAAACAAGAATCGGTACCCTTATTATTCTATCCTCTCAAATCTGGAGGACCTTTGTAGTAGTTGCAATTTTTCCAATTTCTCCAAACGCTGCACATACTTCTGGATGTGGCTGATTCAGTTATTTATGATACCTCATATCATTTAAGAGTTCATGATTCAGAATGCCATCATGCTACCGAGCCTGATGCAAGTTGCGCTTTTCACCTGCTTCGCATGTGCTCAGGTGCAGCGCTGCCGCACTGTTCAGCTGGGCGACGGTGATGCGGCCGGCACTGGCAACTCAGGCGAAGCGGCGCCCGGAGCATGCGGGTTTTGTCGAAGCGGTGCCCCGGCCGGTTTCTGCCCCTCCCGACATATGCATATTGTATATATATATATTTATACACATATATATATATATTTACACATATACACATTCGGCGAGTTGTGCCATACGTCGCGCAATTGCATGAACGACCACTTGAACCGCAGCGTATTTGTGGTGATCCACGTGTGAGTCGCAAGCAAAAGCCAGGTAATTGGAGGGTAAGCACAATCTGAGCCACGGGCAAGCGACAATCCCAGCCACGAAGGGTGCCTTCGCCGCATTCTCAATTCTTTGGTTCTGGGTGGACAACTTGATTATGACTCATGTGATCACCTTTTCAATCAGATCCTTTTGAAGCTTCCACGGAGCGCAGAGTCCAACATAACGCTGTGAAGTTATCGAGCGAGTTGTTCACTTTAAGCAGGGCTATGGTGGGACTGGCGATGGACATGGCCGTCGCACGAGTACGTGGGTGGGTTGGATGGGTCGGTGGGTCAGGGGGTCGGTGGGCCGGTGAGTAGGCGGGTGGGTGGGTGGGTGGTTGGATGGGTGGGTGGGTGGGTGGGTGGGTGGGTGGGTGGGTGGGTGGGTGGGTGGGTGGGTGGGTGGGTTGTTGGGTGGGTCGGTGCGTCGGAGTGGATGGGTGACTGGGTGTTGCTGGGTGGTTGTGGTGTGTGTGTGTGAGTGTGTGTGTGTGTGGGTGTTTGGGTGGGGGTGGGTGCGTGCATGTGTCGTGCGCGTGTTTGCATGCTTTGTGCCGCATGGAAGAAAAGTATGATAGTCAGATTATAGTCTCTATAGTTATGAAGCTGGGACGTGACTTTAGGCTGCTCACTGCTTGGTAATTATGAAGCTACATGCGCTCGAGCTGCTCTTTCTTCGGCGAATAACTCCAGTAACGTTGGACAGCGGGCGTCGCATGGTGGGATTTGCTCAAGATGTTGACAAGTCGGTTTATGAACTTCACTTCGCAGAAACTGCAGTCGCAGTGTCCGGGGAGTCTTAAGATAGGGGACCCCCAAAAATCGTTTGTTTTCCCTTAGTTTTTTTTCACCCACCAGCAACAAAAAAGGCGTACCACCAAACAAAAAGACAGACCCATGTCTCCCTTGCTAATGTTGACCCAATATCCATCAACCCCAGTTTATGAATAGGAGGGTGTTCCCCTCCAAAAGTGCCCACTAAACCCAAGGACACCCTATTAATCAATTGGTTGGTTCAATATGTGGTTGACATTAAAACCATCAAAACCCCTCAAACCTCAAAATGCCTTAAAAAGACATACATCAAAATGCCGGATTCCGTGCATCCACAGTATCTTCCCTGCTAACCCACATTTCTCAGGGTGGCCGGTGAAGGAGTCAATCCATCGCCCGGTCCTGTCGCCGAGTACCGGTCCTGCCAGGCACCAGCCCAGAGCCACTGGCTGCACCGCAGTCGAGCGAGGAGGCAGGGGGGTTTTGTGCTTTCATTGCGTCCCATCGGCTTCAGTACTTAGTGCTTGGTTTCGGAACTTCCGGGCCTTCCAGAGTTGCCATGGTTGAAACGCCACCAATGTTTCAAAACAGATGCCGACGCGTTGCTGAGCAAAATGGCGGTGGCTCGAAAATTGGTACCCAAATGACACTTGGTACATTGAACCAAGGACTAACACCTGCGTAACCCTAGCTCTTTAATTTTGAGCCACACCCATAGGGGTCCTTTTTAGCTGAAATCCAGATGGGTTCCACTGGTTTGGATAGGTTTTATTAACCATTTACCAGGGAAACCCATCGTTTCTCCGGAAGGAAAAAACAGATTCAAAAAAAACAGATTCAATTTAGGCGTTCATTTTCTGACAAGATCCGAGAACCAGAGTGTTCCGCTCTCATTGGCCTGCCCGAAAGCAGTACGTATATGCTTTGATGTGTTCAGGGTCAGTTGTGCAGATCCCTGGCGCTCAAAGCAGAAGAATCCCAAGGGCAGGATTAACAGCACTGAAGCCTGGCATCTTGATTCGCCCTGTGATGTTGACTTGGGATTTCGGAAAGGGAGTCAGAATTCAGAAGGTTGGAGGTGGCAATGGGGTTGTGAATGACACGCGGCTTGTGGGAGACCAAACTCAGGCAATGCGATAGTGGTTGATGTGTCATGGTCAGCCAGAATTTCAAGACACATTGACCCATATCGTCGGGTGTGACTATCACAGCGCAGATGCCTGCTAAGCATCCCAACTACAATCGGTCCGACCGGTCGTCTGGCCGCGAACACCAACGCCCCGCCGCTTGACAAGGAGCTTTTGCACTGCAAAAACCAATGCATTCTAACATCGCTGAATCCAAAGCAGGAGATTTCTCAGGACGCTATTTTACGCAAAAACGGCGTCCCAAACACTACAGTTCCACACGAACACACTTTGCATGTTGCAAGAAAAACACAGTTCCAAAGCAGAGAAGACCAACTACATATGTAAAAAAAACCATGTAAAATCCAAACAGTCTATATATATATATATATATACACCCTCAAACTTTAATAATGTCATATAAAATCCAAATAGTCCATACACAGATATATACCCTCAAACTTTAGCAACTCTATATAAATAAAGTCATCTAAAATCCAAATAGCCTTTATATATATATATGCCAAAACTTTACCAACTATATATATATATAAAGCCATATAAAATCCAAATGGTCTATAGTGCCTGGCATGGATACAGTGGTGAGCGGGTGCGCTTGAACGTATACAGTGCTAAGCGGGTGCACTTGAACGGGTGTTCTTACCATGTGCCTGGCATGGATACAGTGCTAAGCGGGTGCACTTGAACGAGTGTTCTTACCATGTGCCTGGCATGGATACAGTGCTGAGCGGGTGCACTTGAACGGGTGTTTTTACCATGTGCCTGGCATGGATACAGTGCTGAGCGGGTGTACTTGAACGGGTGTTCTTACCATGTTCCTGGCATGGATACAGTGCTGAGCGGGTGCACTTGAACGGGTGTTCTTACCATTTGGCAGGCATGGATACAGTGCTGAGCGGGTGCACTTGAACGGGTGTTCTTACCATGTGCCTGGCATGGATACAGTGCTGAGCGGGTGCACTTCAACGGGTGTTCTTACCATGTGCCTGGCATGGATACAGTGCTGAGCGGGTGCACTTGAACGGGTGTTCTTACCACGTGCCTGGCATGGATACAGTGCTAAGCGGGTGCACTTGAACGAGTGTTCTTACCATGTGCCTGGCATGGATACAGTGCTGAGCGGGTGCACTTGAACGGGTGTTCTTACCATGTGCCTGGCATGGATACAGTGCTGAGCGGGTGCTCTTGAACGGGTGTTCTTACCATCACCCGTTCAAGTGCACCCGCTTAGCGCTTATCCATGCCAGAGGCACATGGTAAGAACAAACCCGCTCAGCACTGTATCCATGCCAGGAACTTCTTACCAAGTGCCTGGCATGGATACAGCGCTGAGCGGGTGCACTTGAACGGGTGTTCTTACCATGTGCCTGGCATGGATACAGTGCTGAGCGGGTGCACTTGAACGGGTGTTCTTATCATGTGCGTGGCATGGATACAGTGCTAAGCGGGTGCACTTGAACGGTTGTTCTTACCATTTGGCAGGCATGGATGCAGTGCTGAGCGGGTGCGCTTGAGCGTGGGTTCTTACCATTTGGCAGGCATGGATACAGTGCTGAGCGGGTGCACTTGAACGGGTGTTCTTACCATGTGCCTGGCATGGATACAGTGCTGAGCGGGTGCACTTCAACGGGTGTTCTTACCATTCGCCTGGCATGGATACAGTACTGCCTCGATCTGTCGCGTTTTGCAGCGCTTTTTGAGCGGGGAACCAATTTTGCATGGTATTTACGGTGAATTGTGGGCGTTTCCGGTCTGTGCGCGGCACTGCCTCGATCTGTCGCGTTTTGCAGTGTTTTTTTAAGCAGAAAAGCAAGTTTGCATGGTATTTACAGTGAATTGGGAACGGGTCAAGCGCGGCTCAACGGCCCGTCTGAGGGAACAATGACTATCACAGTGCAGATGCCTGCTAAGCATCCCAACTACAATGTAGCAAATCCTCATGGGACGGTTGAACAGATTTCGGTGGTTTCAACATCCAGACATCAACCCGCCTGGTTATGAGCAATACATATATATTTATATATATGAACAACATATATAGACATATGTAAATATATATATATATATGCTTTGGCCACTGCCATTTCGGCATTCAGGTCAACAAGCGCCCCTTGCTGGAGCTGAAGTTAGTGAGCGAGGCTCATTTTGCCTCGGACACCGAGTTGCCGTGCCTCACCACCCGGGACCGCAATCCGAGCTGCGGATGGGAGAGGTGTGGTGTTGCCCACTTGACGTCATTCCAACTTACAGTGCCTGCCATTTGTTTCGAGCTGAGAACATCCAGGCTGCTTGAAAGTGCAATGGCAGAGGGTTTAGGTACAATCATTGTTACGCAAGATGTCCATGGGCCTGATGCGAAGGTCCTCAAGTGCAAATTGGCGCCAATTTCCCACAAGGCTTTGTTTCTCCCAAGAAGCAATTTGCTTGCTATCGGATTGCCCAGGAGAGTTGTCCGTGCAGGGGACGGCTGGGGGGCAGCAAACATTGATGCAACCAAGATATGGCATGTTTCTTTTTCCCACCTCGGCAGTTCGAATCTGACAAGACAGGTTCTCCAAATGGCAGAGGCCCCATCTTTGAGAGGTGGTATGCCTTTGTTTCCTACCAAACCAACCTCTCTCAAGCCCTCAAAATGGATTCTTCCAAACATCTCGAGGACCTGCGGCCCGTCACCGCAGCCTCCACAGCCTCCCTGGAGAGCGAGGAGAAGAGCGCCTCGGCTTTGGCATTGCCGTAAAAGTGGATGTGACTTGGAGAAAACGTCAATTGCAAGCACACACGCACGTACGCACCCACACAAACCACATGCGTGCGCGCGTGCGCCACACACGCACACGTGGAGGCGCATGCGCACACGCAAATGCGCGCGCTCGCGCACGCGCCAGCACTCGCACACGCCAGGACGCGCACACACACGCACGCACGCACGGACGCACACAAGCACGCACGAAACGCCGGCAAGCAGGCAGATAGTGAGGCAGGCATGCACGCACCCAACCGCCCACCCACCCACACCACACACCCGCAGACACACCCTTGAACTAGGCTGTTGCCTTGTCGACATCCTGAGTGCAAACAAGCAGGTGGCGAATGCCTGCACCTGCTAAGGTGAGAGCAGTGCTGCCCAAGTCAGGCCTTGTGCGATGTCGCGTGGGGGGATGAGTCAAAGAGGGACCGTGGACAGACAAGAACATCTTATGCGCTTCACACGCTAAAACCAGGACTCCGGCACTATCAGCTTCTAGCTTGAGGCTAGGCTTCCCTAGCAGAGACAAATTGAACAACATGGGGCTTTGAAGGGGAGAGAGGCTGGAATGGTGACCTCAAGGCCGCCATGAGGACAGGCATCTCCCGCGCCTTTAGTACAAAACACATGAGTACACTGTTCCGGTTTGTGCAACAGGCAGTTTCTCTCTTTCCATGGACTGTCGAGGTTCTCACCGCCTCACCCTCCTGCCAGCATGGCCAAAACCTAAGTCAAGAGCTCTGACTAGGCTGGTGCTGGGACGGCAAGAGCTCCGAGACAAGGCCGGGGCAGAAGAGAAGCGGTGCAAGGGCACAACCTGCGAACGTTGCCTCAGCTGCGAGCCATGTTGCGGCCTCCTTGCCCCGGAAGCGGGAAGGCCCCCCAATCACTCAAAAGCAAACGTTTCAATACACAACATTGGGAGCCAAGCGACCACGACAACGCGTCGCAACCCAAAGCACCTTCATGTGGGAAATAAAAACATTTAGCTTTGCGACACTAAGTGTGGATAGTTGAAGAACGCTGCAGGTGATCTAGTTTCCGGCTGAGTGCCCCTTAAACCCTGAGTGTCGGGCACTGGATCCGTTGCCCACACTGTTGGTGGAAGGGCGCCTCAAGTCGCTAGAGTATGCCGGGAAAAGATCAAATTGAGCAACACTGTCTCTGACGGAAAACCACGGAAAGTGGGATGGGCCTGTTCCGTGCTCCAATGTCTCCAGCTTATTCCTGGCGTCATCATTGTGACGGTTTCTGGGGGTTCTCAAAGTCAGAAAAATGTTTCCCTTTAACCCACAGCACACTTAGAAGGTGACTTTGATCATGGTAAAATCATGAGGCCAGTATTCCCCCACCACTTACTTTAACCCACCACTTAGAACGGGGGTGGCTTTGATCATGGCATTGATCATGAGCCCAGCTTTCCCCGCGGTTTTCCTTTCCACGCGGTTTCGGTTTCCTTCGCCTCGGCCACGTGCCGCGGTTGCCGCGGCTCAGGTGACGCTGAATGTCCCGAAGCCCGGGGGGGCGGGCAGTCTGCCCATCAGCCGCTTCGTCAGCCCGGGTCCCGGCCAAAGAGGGGAAGACCAGGGTGGCATTTTGGCAGATGGGGGTGAAAGCAAAAAGGGAAGTGCGTGGGAGAAAATGCGGATGGATGGGAGTGTCAGGTTTTTCAAGTGTGTTGGTTGGTTTTTAGTTGGCGTATTGTTGAGATGAATGGTTTTGGGTGTTGATGGATGGACATGGCCATGGCTTCAGTGGCTCGGTCAGGACTCCATTGTGCATGCTTGCCCATTCCTTCGCACCGACTTCAGGATGCTTCAGTCAGACAACAGTTCAAGGTCTTTTCCAAAGACCCTATCCGGCCGTGTGGCAGGCCGGACGGTCAACTAGAACACCCTTTTAATTTACCCCAAGTTGACTGCATAGGTCTCCCACACTGTGGGAGTCTAGCAGTAGTAGAGGGAAAGAGCTTTGGCCAGCGCATGTCAAGGCTCATTTGGGGCCAGACATGCACCAGCATGGGGTAGAGATCTCTAGGTTTCGCTTGCAACATTTGAGAGCAGCGCTCTTTGAATAGCATGACCAGGCCGGGACCATTTGCAGATTGACGTGCCAGAGGCTCAAGCACATCTTCCCACACAGGTGCCTTGGCTCAAGAAACGAGCTTCATAGCTGTCAGCAGTTGTTTGCTTTTTGCGATGAGAGCTGAGACGTATTTTGCTTGTTTCGGGTAGTTGGTCTGTTTCTAGCAGGCTGGTGTTCACGATCATATGTTTACTTTTAAACTTTCAAGTGGTGTTTGCTTAGGCCGTTATTGAGGCTGCAGTTTTTTTTTCCTTCGCATACAGGTGCAGTGAACTATGTTGGCAATGCCACGTAGAGCCAGCTGTCGTCGCTTAAGCACAAACCTGCTGGCACAAACCTGCTGTTTTAAGCACCCAGTCTTCGTCCATGAAGCCCACCTTTCCAAGTTTGCGGCCAGTTTGGTGCCGGATTTCGTCCTTGCCACACGGCCTTCCAGTCGGAAAGACCTGGGATCAAGCCCACTTTCCAGCATCCAACTGACGCGTTACGTCAGACACAGGGCTGCCACTTCGCCCGTCTGCAGGACAGCATCCAGATGGCCACCTTGGCTTGGGGCAACTTTGACGACAGCCAGGCGCTTTGAGACCGATGCAAACGGGGATAAGAGCTCCATGTTACAAGGGTTAACGCCCGATGGCAAAGTGAGGCCGTAAATATTGGCAAGACAACGGCAAACTGTTTCGATACTCCATTGGGCTAGGGCAAGAGTCTAAAGTTGCGAAAGCAATTCACCGTGATCGAAACCAAGTTGATGGAAAGACCCGCTTGTAGTGATCGTGGAAGCAGCAAGGGGCCCGTTGTTTTGGCCAGCATGCGGGCGGCAGGAGACTACGGAGCTGTGCACTCAGCTGGAGAAAGTGCCAAGCGACGCTTCCGGAAAGACAGAGGATCTCACATGATCTCACTGTGGGTGAATTGAGAGTATGCGTAGATCCGCAGGATTGAGGTACCTGATACCAAGATGAAGGCAGCGACGAAACCAATTTCGCAGATAGATTTTCCAAGGGTGTCAGTGTGTCATTGCGAGCTGAGACAGTTTGCCTGCGGTTGGCCCCCATTCGCAAGGAATCAAGGACAGGTTTCAAAGCCTTACATGCTGTTCCGTATGTCCAGGTGGCCTCAG
The DNA here is from genome assembly GCA_963377175.1 of Effrenium voratum. Classification (NCBI taxonomy): domain Eukaryota; class Dinophyceae; order Suessiales; family Symbiodiniaceae; genus Effrenium; species Effrenium voratum. The sequence continues at coordinate 519,729 of CAUJNA010003257.1, read as the reverse complement.
TTCACCGCTTGCTCAACTGCCCGTCTTTGGAAGCCGAGGTGCGGTTACATGGCCATGGCCAACGGCCTTACCCCGCAGGGCATGCACATCCGCAGAGCTGGGGAGACGAGGCGCTCTTCGGACACGCCGGGCTTGTGAAATCAAAACGGGCTCCCTTTGAACACCCCCCCACTATATATATATATATATGTATAAACATATATATATATATATACACATATATACATATATATATATGTATAATCAACACGTAGAGTCAGCCGATTTCACCGGTAGCTGGCAGCTGGCTCAAGCTCTTTGCACTTCTCCGGCCACTTGTGAAAGAGATGGCACAGGTCGCTGAAGCCGCAGCTGCAGACGCGGTTTGCTGTGCAGCCTGCTGTGCCGCTTGTGCAGGATGTTGTGGAGGAGACTGCGGCCGTGACTGTCTCGAAGGTTGTGGTGTGCTGTCTTGCTGCGAGTTGATTGGCTGCCTTGCATGCTTGAGTTGCTGCTGCCCGTGCTGCTGTCAATCGCAGAAGCAGCAGCCACCAGTGTGCGCGCAGGGGCCAGCCATGTATCCAGCTGGCTATACCCCAGAGCAGGTGATGATGGGTCCACCCATCTATGCTCCACAATATGCTCCACAATATGCGCCACAATATGCGCCACAATATGCGCCACAAGCACAAGTGATGGGCTACCGGTAACGGCTGGGTTTGCCAAAGCATTCTCTTGAGTAGAGCTATCTTTTGTTTGGGTCTGAGACAGGCTGTGTACAGCATTCTGCCGCACCTCGCTTCCCAAAGTTGTACAGTTCAACGTGAATCACCGCGAACCTATTCACTCGCAGTGGCCGAAGGATAGGACACATCCATAGAGCCGGCTTTTCAAGAACCGTGCACGCTGACATGAAAACATTAGACTGCCTGTTTTTGCACATTTTTGTTTAGCTCCCTTGAAAGCAGAAGCTGCATCATCGTTTATTCTTTGTCTTCGACTTTCTTCATGGCATTGGTCGCACAATACCACAGTCGGTGGGTCCAATGCTTCGCAGCGCTCGCACAATCACTCGAGACGGCCAGTTCAAAAGAGCGATCCTCACTAGAGACGGCCAGTTCAATGTGGATTTTGGGATGTGATCCATGTGGATTTTCGGATTTTGGATGCGCCAGGGCTGCTAGCATGGACAGTCGCCTCGCCTTGGTCTGGTCCGGCATCGGGCAGGTGGCGCTACCTCGCCAGAAACGAGAAGGCCGGGGGCTCGCGGAATGGGATCCTTCGGCGCCTTCCTCCGGGCGTCGAGACGGATGCCTCGGGTGGGACTCACGCTGTGAGCATGTGGGGCTTCTGGTCGCAGATGTGTGGGGATCAACTGCAGATGAGCCCTTGGCAGCTTAGATGTGTTGTTCAAGATGAAAAGCGCGAACTAGTAAGATTTTAAAAAAAGGCTACAATAAATTGCGCATGTCCTGAATGCATAAAGCATAAGGCACGGTCGCTTGGCTGGGCAAGTTCCGTGAATGGCCATGTTATGTTGCGCAGAATCGGCGGACGCAGTTAGTTGCTTTGTAACTCGCAAAGATAATTTGGCACTCAACAGTTTTGAGTGGTAGTGCCCTGTTGACCTTTTTTGGGGGAGGGTTCCCCTACTAAAATAGACTACAGAAAAAGATCGGGTACCAACTTGTTCTAACCTCTCTACTGGAGGGCCCAGGGATAGGGGGCAGGATGCGGGTGGGGCTGCTATCATCTTGTAGTATGCCTCAGGGGGCCCTGAGCCAGGCTGAAATTTCGGAAGGCGACCGCATCTCCATCCTCTTGGAGCGAGGGGGCTCAGCCTATGGGATGGAAGGTACAAGCCGCGATGGCAGCGGCAAGTACTGGGAAGTTGTTGGCTCACTCGCGCCAAATGAAATTTGGGTTCAGATGAGAGAAGCTTCAGACTGGGGGATTTGTCTGAATCCAATCGACATCTCAATTGATGCTAACAGCAAATCTAGCCCTTTCAATGCAAGTAGTGAGTGTTGCCAGACTCCCTGTCTTCTTACCAGCATTCTTGTCAGCGTGTTGCCCGAATGGGATTGTCCATTTTGTCTAGCAAGCCTACCGCTGCCTGGCCTGCAGGGATGCCCCTTTCTTCCGAGAATGATGCTCACTCATCGGGAGGGATGCTTCATTTGACAGAAACCCTGCATGGCTAACCCGCTTGGTTTGTTGTCCGCGGGTTGGTCTGGTCACGGCTATTTATCAAAAAATGGTGTCCCAAAAAAAGGAACTTGGTATATGGGAAAGAATAGAATCTGCGGTTTGCCACAGCTGTTCATTTTAAGCCACACGCAAAACAGGCTAGTGAATGTTCAAACAATTAGACTGGCATGCTTTGAATGCAAACCCCAGCTGTTATTTTTTTGAGCCCCACCCATGTTGTTTTGCCAGTTCTTACAATTTTTGCACACTCTTTTATCAGGTAACCCTTAGTTGGTGGCTTGGATTGGTGGTTTGGGATTTGAACGCGTCCCTGGCTTTTGTAGAGGGTACATGGGGTTTACCCCTCCTTAACGGCACCACCCTAAGCGGGAAGCTGACATGTCCCACTCTTCTTTGCTCTCCTACCGAGTCTGTTCAATTCTTTCTGGGGGGCTGCAAAGCTGCTCGTTTTCCAACTGCTTAACGGGCAACTTCTTGTTTCTAGCGATTTCATCTTCTACAGGCGGTCTTTGAACCCTCGTTTGGGGCTGCAAAAAACCGTTTGGTTTTTTTTGCTCCCATCCCAAGAGTTGCAGAGCTCCACGTTGCTCTGGGCTGACGTCCACGCAGAAATTTCCACAGGTCGCCCCCGGGCTCTGTGAAGCCGGCGCCGCAGCACGACCTGGAGGCGGAGCAGGCGGAGCCGAGCGGCAGCCGCGGTCGCGAGTGGACGCAACACGTGGGATTTGTCTGGCCATTTCCGGGTGGAAGTCTCCAAAATGTGCGGAGCTGTGGATGGTTGCGAAATCGAACTCCAGACATCAAGCCACTTAAGACACCCGGGGTTCTGAGGATTCCCCGGTACATACCAGCCCACCTGGGTTTCAACGAGTAGCAAAGAGTTAGCACATGGAACGCACTACCCTCCAGAAACTCTGGAATGAGATGATTCCCCTGCACTGGCGCAGGGAAAACTGGCGCAAGGACCAACTTGTGGCCGGAAATGCTGTGGATATCTGTGGATGGTGGCGAAATCCGGAGAAGAATCGCACCAGCGTTCAAAGAAACCCTGGAATGAGATCCATCGTGAAACCCTGGCTTGAGATGCGATTCCCGTGTCAATCCCAACAAACGTTATGGTGTCCACCATGGTTTCAACATTCAGAAATGCTGGAATTGGAATGATGATTCTTCGGCAATTAGCACGAAGCGCTATGGTTTCAAACAAATCTCGATCTGAACAAGGTTCTTGGACCCGAATGAGCGCCTACCCCCTTTGGGACCCCAAATCGTGAGGTGTTGGGCGAAGGGAAACTGGCGCAACCACCAATGGCCTGGCCGGAAGTACCGTGGATGGTTGCGAAATTCAGAAATCGCACCACCGTCCAGAAACCCTGGAATGAGATGATTCCCTGTAAATCCCAACAAACGTTATATGGTTTCAATCATGGTTGCAACGTGGTGCCAAATGGATTTGGTCCATCTATGGTAGTTGTTGCTTCACTTTGAGCCAATCTTAAAAAGGGTATCCTCAACCCCCCCCCCCCCCGACCTTTGGGGATGGCCAAAGAATGTTTGATCCTCAGGAAGATGCGATTTTTGGGCTTAACTTATTTGGCCGCTCGCCTGTGTGGGGGAATTGATGTGGGTGAAAGCTTCTGCAGGATAGGGAGATGCCGTTGTTTGAACAATACATTCGTTGCAGCGCCACAGCAGCATCCCGCTGAACCAGCTTTTCGACTAGGATTCTGAGGCTTACTATTGTTGCATGGCACGATCTTGACAAACAGGCAGGCGGTGTTGCACGCTTGTGCTGCCTCCAGCCTGTTTCCGCCATGGAAGTGTCAATGCCTCATCTTCAACAGGTGGTGTGTGACAGTTGGGCCACCCGAGGATAACTTTGGCAAGGTCAGTCGTTTGCCTTGATCCCTTTTGTATTTTTTTCACCAGCCCACCTTTCCATTGGACGTCAAGTTGGTTAGGGCGAAAAAAGGAATAAAGGAAAAATCCGTCTCGCCTGCTACCACTAGTTATCTCAGACACTCCAACAGGGCTCCTTAAAAGATAGATTTTGCCCATTTGAAATATGGCTTTTTCCACCAAAATAAAGGGAAACCACCATTTACAAGGCAATGTTCAGGTGTATAATGTAAGGATCCCTGTCCAACGAGCATTTGTCTATCGCCCGATTGGCCCCAACGCTTGAGATGAGCTCTGGAAACAAGGGCGGTCAGGGGAGAAACTTCTGGAGGCCACGTGCATCCTTGGGTGCGACCTCCGACGCCCGGTGAACTGATCAGAGGCGTTTCCTCACCAGAGGGATCGGTTTTGTGCCCGTATGCGATGGTGTGCGTTTTTAGAGGGCGCGTTGGGCACGTTGCTCTGATTTAATTGGCACCGGCGCAATACGTTGAAGGCGCCGCATTTGGGGCTGGCTGGGCTGCTGAAAGCAGACATGCCACGGGGAATTCTGCAGCCGCAGCTTGCGCTTTGTTGACAGCCGCTCAGCGTGACCAGACGGCAAGGCCTCAGGCTGAATTGTATCCCTAGGTGTGTTACTGTTCGAATCAGCGCATCTGGGGTGTCTTCCTGTTGGTTTCCCTCAAAGCCAATCCCAAACCATTGCAGCCTGCTCAAACTTGTCTCCTTGGATAGCAGAACAGCTCAAAGCTCCGGAGCTATACTGTGGATGGACGAAATCCAAAATCCATTTCGCACAACCTAAGCAGCCCTGGAATGATGATTCCCCTGTAACTACCAACGAACAATGGTTTAAACCATCATTTCAAAGTGGTGCGAACGGATTTTGTCCATCCACAGTAGGAACTGCCAAAACCGTCGCTTCGATTTCATGCATTCACAGTAGCCGCCGACCTGGAATTTGATGAAATGGCCTGCATTGTTTGTTTATTCGAGATAGCGGCTGTACAGAAAAGTTGCAGGATGCCTAGCGCTGCAGCCAAAGCAATAGGTTCCTTACCCTTCGGACACGATTGGAGCGGGTTAGCTTTGATGGGCGATTGTGCGAAGGGAGGGTATGGTACCTATGGGCGAAGGAACTGATGGCGGAGATCCTGCACCGGGCATGCTTCAAACAATCATGCCAAGTCGATCCTCTGCCATTTCCGCCATGGTCTCAACATCTGTTTTGACAAGGATTATCGGCTTGGCTCATGGCATTCTTTGAAACAATGATTACGAGCGACGGCAAGATGGCTACTAGTTGCCCGGTGCGGGGATCTTTCGCCTTCAACGGGCGAAGTTTCTAGCGTGTTCGATGCTGCGTGGCAAAGTGGCCAAAAGACCGGTTTGCCTCTGTTGCGTGATTTGAAGTCTGGGGCAGTGCTTCCGCATCAGCAAGCCCATGTTGCCACAGACGCCAATGTAAAGTTGAACATTGGCCAGCAACTTATGCGCGCTTTCACCATGCACGAGTGCTCTTACTGGCTGTTCCCTTTCAGGCCAGCCGTTCCTTTGCTGCCCGTCCAGCATTTTAGAGCGAGGGTCAGCGCGGCCCTCCTCGCACATCTCTGAAGGCAGGCGGAAAAGGCCTTCGTTGAACTTGGTGGCTCCCAGCCATCCGGTTCCTTAGCTTTTAGCTTTTTAGTTGGTTTAGTGGTTGGGTTTTCCTTTAACCCACGAACAGCTGGTTACCCCCAGCAGAGGATCTGAGGACCGCCCAGCTTGGTTTGCTTTACGCTCCTAAGAAGGGCCAATCGTTTTGATCAACTTCCCTAGCAAAAAGCCTACCCCCGCTGTATTCGACTCCCAGGCTCGCAGCGTTTGACGCTGGATGTTGGGCAACTCTTACAACTTGCCCACCCCGTGGCTTCCTGAAGGGCTGTTTGCTTTGTTGGTTTCTGCTGTTTAGTCAGAGAACGGCGTTTCCTATCGTTCTGGCACTTTTTGAGCACAAACAACACTGTTGCCAAGGGAGCAAAGCTGCACATGTCCCCTTTGAGCTCTCAGTTTTAGTGGTCCAAACGGCAACTTGCCCTAACCAACGTGCGACCGCTGGTGGCCACGTGGCAGGAAATGCCAACTTTTCGTGGAAAGCGGGCCATCTTCTCACGGAGCGGCTGCAAAAAAACACGTGTCTTTGATGGGCCTGACTTTTATATAATGTCCAATCGGGATTAGTAAAGGGGGCCCCCCCCCCAACGATGGGGGCACCTGGAATAGTATCTTCAGATCCAGTTCAAGTGAGTTTCCATTTGATTTAGTATTGGTAGACTTGAGTTTCCATTTGATTAAGTATTGCTGGAGCTTCCTTTTGAGATTTGGAAGACTTGAGTTTCCATTTGATTTAGTATTGCTGGAGCTTCCTTTTGAGATTTGGAACTGAGTTTCCATTTGATTTAGTATTGGTAGACTTGAGTTTCCACTTGATTTAGTATTGCTGGAGCTTCCTTTTGAGATGTTTCCAGGGGGGGCAATGCATCAAGACTTTATTACGGGGCCCCTGGAATAATGTCTTGGGCTAAAAAATTGAGGGGCTGAAGTGCTACCCCCTTTGTGGGTTTGATGGTGGGCAGTTTTTAAACAAGGGACATGTAAGAAAACTTGAGTTTGGGCAAGGTCTGCAGTTCTGAGAGCTCGGACTTCGGCAGGCGATGCCTCGGCCGGAGCATCTCTGCCTGGGCGCGGCCTGGGACCCTCAGGTCTTCTTCGATTTTCGGCGGCGGTTGGGACGGGAATGTCACAAAAGGTTGGGCTCAAGGGATCTGGCTTTTGGGATCCCCTTTTGGGGAAGGTAGGTGAATTCACCACCCATTTTGGAAACTATTTTAGTGCGGATTGAATCGGATGTTCATTGGGGGTACGATTTGGGTTTTGACCCATGGCCACAGGTATTGGAGTGGAAAGAAGTCTGTGGAATGTGGATTGGCGCAGATATGTTTTTTGGACTACGAGTGGATGTCCGGCCTTTCGAAGCACCCTTTTTGGTTTGAGGGGCATGCTGCCTATGGGTACAAGCCGGAAATCTGCGAAGGCAAGTAGGTGACAACCCGGGAGGAGGGGGGAGCTCAGGTGGCAGCCTCTGCCGTGGGTCATGTGGCGCCAGAGGCTCAATGACCAGAGAGACGTTTGGCGTGGCTCAAAATTAAACGATCGGAGGGGGTCCATGTTTCCACTTACCAGGATTTTGTTTTGGGACCGGTTTTTTGAGCCACAGCCACCTGTTAGACAGTGCTGCTTGCTTTCTGTTGGCTCAATCTGACTTCGCGCACGAGGTGACCATGCCCGACTTTGAACGAAGGACATCCCCAATCCTTTGCCGCATTTCAGAAAGAGCCCTTTGGGCGGAGGGAAAGAAGCCGTTATCCAACATGCGATGCGAGACAAGTGATTTTGATATCCCCAGGTTTGTGTCCAGCCGCGAGCCGCAGACGAGGAGGCCGCACAGGCGCAACAAAAGTAGATGAGTGGGTTTAAGTACACTCACATTCATGGAAGCTCCTGAAGGGATTTGAGTATACTCCCTCACATGGAAGCTCCTGAAGGCTTTATGAAAGAAGTTGTTCATTTCGGTGGTCCGAGCTTCCATGGAATCGCCTGGGGGAGGGCGGATATGTTCGTTTCTTTGGTTGCCAGCTTGCTGGCGTGCATGAGTCTCAAGAGCTGACGCGGATCCGCATAAACCGAGTCGAGGTCATCCTCAGGCTAGGTGCTCAGGCCATGATTGAAATTTGTGTTGCCTAGATCAGCGCTGTACGCGTGGCTTGCCAGGATGCTGAGGGCCGGCGTGCAAGGAGCGACCTGCGGGCGGGATTCAGAGTAATCAAATTACAAGCAAGAGACACAGGCAAGCTGCAGTGGTCATTTGCGTCAGCGTTCAGTTCATTTGCAGGCTAGGCGCACCGTTGCTCGAGTCCATGTTTTGCATTTTCAACCTGCAGCTTAATTATCATGTCTTGGTGTCAATAGTCACAAGTGTTTGGCATTTGAGAACATCATTTGTCCCTTGCAGAGGCAATGTGCCACCCAAACCCTTTGTTCACATTTTGAGGGCTTGGCGAGGTTTCCAAGAACCAGCTGGGTGCTCACTCACCTTTGCAGGAGAGCGTGCAAGTGAGAGGAACACAGGCTGGACGGGATGTGGAGGGGCAATGTCACTGCATGCTACGGCATGACTCGGGCAAACCCTAGGGAATAAACCTTCAAGTGCATCTGGAGGTGGTCGGTCCACTAGTGATACCAAAGGAACCTGTATTCAAAGTGGCAAAGTCAGTGTGACCACCAGCATCAAGGGAGCCGTGCAAATGAGAGACAACTTGGTGATCATCCACCCTGAAATTGCTGGAGCTTAATGCGCGGCAAGTGCATGAAGAGGTTTCTTCATTTGCCAAGTTCTAATGGCAGCCCCCTTTGCCGTGTTTGGTGTCCATTGGTTGCCAAGTTGCCAATCAAAGCTATCCCACAAGCCAGCGCCGGAAGTTTGATACATCACTTCAGTTTGACACGCTTCCCTGGTAAATGGAAGCGCTCCAATGTTCGGTTGAACATTGCACATATGTGCCATGGCGCAAAGACCCCTTTAGCTCGGGGTTAACCGGGATGGTCATCCACCTGGTGGTAAGACTCCTCGAGCACCACCATTATTCTTGAATCCTATGAAGAGAACCATAACCACAGGCCACGTTTTAGAAGTTTTGACCATGGCCCATATGGGTATGGGGCAACATCAAGCCACCAGGAATTGGAGCGCAGATGTTAGTCCTTGTTTCCAAGGCAAGCCATTTTGGGGTTAGCCGACTTTTGGCAACCACAGCCATACTGTGGATGGACGAAATCCATTTCGCACCACCGTTCAGAAACCCTGGAATTCTGACTCCCCTGTGCATACCAACAAACAATGGTTTCCCATGGCTTCCAAGTGGTGCAGGATTTTGTCCTTCCACAGTATCAAGGTATGAGTGGTGTACTACTTCTCTCTAATGCGATGTCGCCGCCGGTTTCAAAGCGGTGCGATTTCCGGATTTCGAGTCCATCCACAGTCGGTCTCTTGCCGCTCCTCCCTGGTTGGAGCTGCCGACAGTTCAGGCGGCTCCGCGTTGCTGCCTGCGTGTTTGGGTGCCGGCGCCATAGCCGCGGCCTCTCGGCGCGGGGGCTCGGATTGGCGCGGAGTACTGAAACTTTTTGGGACCTTGTTAGAAATCCGGCAAACCATTAATTGGTGCATGTTGGCAAGGGATGTTAAGACTTGAGAACTTTTTGCAAACTACTGGGTTTTCCATTAAACCACTAAAAGTTAAACTTTTAGCAGGGGAGCAGAAAGCAACCAAGAAAAGGGGTCCCCAAAAAGTTTGCTGAAGAGTGGAATGCAGGTCGAACTGCGGCTTGCGGCTGAAAAAGCAAGCAGTTCGAGGGTTTTACTTTGAAGAGCTGCTTTCATGTCAACAGAACAGGCCTTGAGCCAAATGGCAGCAAGGGAATAGTATGTGGATGGATATGTACACGCTGCGTCGGCGGTTATCCAGGGCAGAAAGCCCACTTGAGCTCACAGGGCAAAACCGCGTACGCAAATGGCTGGATCGAACGACATGCGTGAGTGATTCCTCACTTTCTCTTCAGAGTCGTATATTGTTTTGTTGAATGTTAACATTCAGCCCTGCCTCGATTACGCTTGAATGTTCATTCAGCAATGCCTCAATTACGGCAACATCCACCGCTCCCCTGAAGCAACAACCACACCGAACCGCTCTTCGTCTCGCGCTTCTCGAGGCGAGCAAGGAATCCGCGCACAACGATGCGAGCGGAGGCGCGACTCGCAGCGCCAGCTTGTGTTTCAACGCAGGAGTCCGGCACCAGCACGAGACATGAAGCCATCGCTAACTTGCTGTTCCGGCCAACTGTGGGGTGTTTGACTGTATTTTGCGGTTTCCGGTGGTTTCCCGTGTCACTGCAAATCTGGAGAAGGTGTGTCGCCTATTTGCATTGCAATTCTTGTACGCAGATAGGCAATCCTTCACATTAAGACATTGACTACAGGCTATGTCAGTTTCTGGGATCCCGGGTGCTGATGAGCTTTTGCAGGCTGCTACCGACATGTGGCAACCGTGTCCCTGGCCTGTTTGAGAGCGGTCAAGGAGGAGGTGAATGCAGCAGGTTAATCAAAGCGCTGAAGTTTGAAAACGAAGAGTTTGCAGTCTGACCATTGTGGATGCATGTGGATGCTCTGCATTGTGGCTGGGTATTGCGACCGTCTTCGAGCATATCGTGAGCAGGTCGAACCAGTAAGCTCAAGAGGGCCATGTTTCGCCCTGTGCTGTTCACAAAAAGCAAACTCCATTAGTCAAGCGTGTTTGGGCAGTCCATTCAAACCTGAATGCACAGATGGAATGCAAGCTTGAAGGCAGTAAACTTGCATTCGGTCATCACGGGGCATGTACATTTGCTTCGCAGACTGGCATGCTTTGTGTGAACTGAAGCTTGCATGAGTTGCTTATCATTGAAGCAGATGCGCCCTTGCTTGACACTTTGCGCGTTTGGTGAACACAACCTGAGTATTCCTTCCCATGGCCACTCATAAATTATCACGGCGTTGCCATGGGATTTTTCGGCGACAGGCGGCTGACTGGCTGGACGCCGCAGGAGCTTGCGGCGCCCTGGTAGAACGAAGCCGCGAAGCATTCTGGTTTTCTTGCTGTGAGTGCCAAAATGGCTGTGGGTCAAAACCAATGGTACCATTTTGGGGTGCTCGATCATGGTGCTTGCCTTGGGCCGGCCACTTCCTTTGCGCAGGCTCGCGCAAAGTGCGTGGAAGTGCGTGGACGACTTTGGTGTTTCTCAAAGGTGCGCTCTTGCTGTGGTGCCGTGCGCATTGCGGAAATGGTGGATTGATGCACCTTTAGCGGACTTTGGCGTGTTGTGGCGCACTCGCTGCGCGAATGGTTGACATCAACCCTCTGCGGACTTGGGTGCTTTGAATGGCTGTCGCTGTGTCGCGATATGCATTTTTAAGCTTCGAACGCGCGCGCCCTCTGTGGACTTCGGGTGGTTTGGATCGCTCTCGTCGTGGCGCGTTGTAAGCTTTGAACATCGAAAGTGAGCCCTCTGCGGACTATGGGTGCTGCGGATCGCTGTCGCCGCGGCGCGGCAAAGTGCCGAAAGTGCAAGCATCGAATTGCAGGATCTGCAAAGAATCTCTTGCAAGAGGTCTTGTAGGGTGCAGACCCGGTAGAAAGGGCTACATACACTGTCACGCTTCTGACGGCTGAACGAGAAATGATGCACCACAGATTTAACACCACTCACTAGTACTTCTGGTCCTGATGCAATGTGATAGCTTGCTTGCCAAACCGCGTGCCACACACTAGCCAGCAAGTCATCACGCACCGAAGCTGCCTAACTTGACCATTGGAATCATTCTTGCGGCATGCGGGACTCCGAAGCTCGCCAACTGTGACCCCTGACAGTTAGCATCGCATCGAGCAGTTTTCCCAGAATTGAACTGAGGCAGAGCGACAGCGTGCCCAAGCCTTGCCGGAGGAGCCAGGCTACAGTGGGCTCGGGCCCCAGCTTTCCCAACAGACATATTGACAGACTTGTCGAGCAATGCTTGGATGAATACACCAGACACATTCTGATTTGTTTTTGTTGGCTAGTGCCTTGAAAGTGGTTGGTTTCCAAATGCAGGTAATCCTGGCGATGTGTTGAATGCAAGGGCCAGGCGTCAGCGAAGTGCGAAAGACGTTCAGGCACAGCTGCCAATATTGCGCAGTTTGTTGCGAGATCGCGAGCCCCTGCAAGCTATCCATGAGGCCACGGTATACCGGCCCTGGCAGCATCAACGATGCGTTTCTGGACGCGCCTCGCATGCCAAGAGTTGCGCGAGTTGGAGGGGAAGCGGCTGTGACAGATGCCCAGTGACCGCTTCTCAAGGCCTCGACTCAATGTTGGATGTTATTTGTACCAGTCTTTTTGGGTACCAGCCAGCATGCCCTGAAGCAGATAATTTGGTTTGCCAGTACCCCCTGTGCCCAGATCTTTGCCACAGGAATCTGGTGTTCTGGAGGTCAATTCTCACTTCCCGAGTTCCTGGACTTTAGTCACAGTTTGGAGTTGGACCATTTTAGCGGTAAGTAGAAAGCTTGGTTCCTTTTCTTTTGGCCCATCTTGATCGGAAGTGAGACTCAATTCTGCAAGCTGAGGGCCTCATCCAGGCGCAAGAGCAGGGCCAGCTGCTCCCCAAGAAGGAGGGTGTTCTTCTCATTTTCGCTCGAGCCTTCCTGGTGCTCACTACTTTGGGGATGAACCTATACCCGTGAAGGAAACCACAGGGCCATAGGGGATGGTTCATCGGGGTCATTCCAACTCATTCGGCATTGCGGCATCGCCCTTGCTAAGAGCACGCGATGGACCCCTTGCGCTCAGACTGTTTTGTTGAAACCGGACCTGAGCGCTTCCTTGACAATGGAGTCTCAAGGATATACCCACCTGAAATATGATTCAGCCAAGGCTTCAGCCAAGGCAGGGGAAGTCTTTCAAGTGCCCTTGCTCTTTTCCATATGTCTTCCTTTCAATTATGTCTTCATAACGCAAGGTGTCATTAGCTTCCACCAAAGCGCCTGATTCTCGCCGAATCTTGGGAGCTTCCCGTTCATGCTAGACGCCGGCGTGAAAGATAATTTCCGGAACGAATCAATAGGATGCCTACTTGATGGTCCTGGACATCATTGAAGTCCTCAAATCGGAGCAGACCTTGGGCAAGGCAGGTGGAAAAGCGCTTCGCCACATTGGGCACCGCGAGGCGCCACAGTGGAAACTAATCAAGACAACCCCATTCCCTCGTTGCATCTATCCTACTTGATGCAGTGACAGGCTGCCATTTGCGCACTCGTATCAGGCTTCCATTCCTCAAGGCAGTCATCTCACGGTGGCGCGATGCTCAGTTTGGTTCTGGGTGATGGAGTTTCCACGGGGGGGGTGGCTGTCATCATGAGATGGGCCATGGTCAAAAAGGGAGGGTCATCACTCCTCTCATGGTTCAGACCATGAGCATTCCTGTCCAGGGAGCAGTGAGACCAATCTTGTGTGGCTTTTCTGTTTGGTCTCGCAGAAGAAGCGAATTGGCAGTCCCACCCAGTAGAGTTTGGTGCCAGCTTTTCCATGGACTTCAGAAATATTCGGTGGCAAACTGTTTATCCTCAGTTGATCAAGTACCGTACAGGGTTTTGTATGCGACTCGGATAGGGCACCTCAATGGTTGGGACATATATATTTTACAGAAACAGTGTCCACCAAAGGGTCCCCCTTCAAGATTCACACACACAGACACACATGACCACTCTTGCCAAGTACTGATGTTGTTGTGGTGCCTGCCAATACATATGGGGAAGTGCAAGTCTTACATTCGGTAAAGGGTGGTCCTGAAGCACAACCAGCACGGAAAAATCTGCATCGCGAAAGCCCGGCGAAAGGAACGGATGCGGACAAGGACCAATTTCATGATGGGCTTTTGGTTTCTTGCTGGTGCCAAGGTACTGGGCACGTAACCAATCCAAGCTTCACCGATGCGAAAGGAACGCGAAAGGAGCACGAAAGGAGGGCGAAAGGTGCGCGAAACGTCGAGCTCCCAAGGTGGAGCCTGGCCCTGCCACCAGAACGAAAGTGACACTCGCAAGAAGCAGAGCAAAAAAAACCAGGCGAAAGGAAGTCTGAAGGAGCAACCGAAGCTCGTAAAGAGCCAGGCACATGCGCGGCTGGGATCATCAAGACTCGACCTTTCCGCGAATTGCCACATTGCCACAATCGCAGTTTGAAGTCAAGAGGCAACCCATGTTCATGACGAATGGAATTCAAATATGAGATTTGCCCTTTTCGGGGCCGCGTTTTTGGACCAACATTCAAGGGTTGGCTCGTGGAATCTGAGATCGGGGACCTCCATGGCCAGTACTGGGACTTCATGAACCTCCTGAAGATGGCGCGGCTGCGTGAAAAAAACATCGTGGCCAACTCGTCCTCACGCGGGTGCGATCATAGACGCTGTTGCAATGTGACAAAGGCTTTAGGCAAGGGCCCGAGTGGGATTTCTGAACCCGTGCAGACTGGCAAGCCATCGCCCACTACACCCTTCATCTTCAACGGCGACTTCGTTGACAGAGGCTCCTGGTCGATTGAGGCAGGGACAGTTCGCTGAGCACAGCGCTGCTTTCAATTCTCTAGATGTGATACCCGCGACGTTGCCCTGATATGGGTGTGAAACTCAATTTGGGATCATTTCAGCGGTGATTCATGTCTTCCAACAAAAAATACCTGGGCATTTGGCAGACATCCATGTCAGCGGTGATTCATGTCCAACCCTTAGGGGGCCCCCTATTCACATGGCATGAGTGTGGAGGTCATCCTCACGATCTTCGCCCTCAAGCTGAAGGCGGGAGATGGCGAACAGCCGCGAAGGAAAAAAAAGGAAGGTAAAAGGGGATGAAGGCTTCAGGTGACACGAATGTCCTCACTGGGTTATGCAACAGTCATGCCCAGTTTGCCCATGTTGCTTCGAATTGGTTTTGAATGGTTATGCATGAAGGGCCCAGTTTGAATTGGTTTTGAGTGGTTGCAGGGCACCTGTTTCTCACTCTTTTTCTGTTGCGTCATTTCATCGTGCCGGACAGATGCAGGAACCCAGGCGAGGTTAAACATTTCATACACCCCAAATCCACATTGCCTGGAAATGAGTAGAGCAGCTGCGATGGCGAAGTCGGTATGCCGAAATGTGTTCGTTTCTTCGCATTTGGAATTGGTTTCAGGTCTAGCGCCTAATGTATTATATGCAGTTATGACCAAAACTCAATAATTGAATACAGCAATGTCATTTTGTGTCCGTGCAGCCAAAATGGCTCATAGGATTTGTTTGGTTTCGGATTTGAGTTTGCAAACAGACGCAGATGCGAGTGTTTTTTCCTTTGGTAGATGTGGTACCGGCGGGATTACCTCTAAATGCTTGAAGAACCCGCTTGTTTGTGTCCTGCAGCAGCTGAAATTAACATGGAGCGTCAATCGCGAGAAAATGGTGTACGACATTTTACTGGCCCGGACGAAAAACAAAACTAAAACAATCCCCAAACAATCCGAAGAAACACAATAAAAATCCCAAAATAAATCCGCACCCAATTAACATCCCATATATTTCTTCTACGTGGGCTTGCAGCCCACCCTAGCTCTAGGGGGCTCAAAAGTTCTGAAGCTTCTGAAGTACCAAGATTGCTGAGGACTCCCCTGCAAATCTTGGTAGCTCCTAGCCTTTCAAGCGCTTCAAAGCTAGCAGGGGACTAGGAGCCAATCCAGAATTCACGATCTCTTGCTTGGTTTGTTTGTTTGTTTGTTTGTCTGTTTGTTTGTTTGTTTGTTTGTTCGTTTGTTTGATTGGTTGTGTTTTGTTTGTTTGGTGGGTTGGTTTTCACGATCCTTTTTTGCTGTTGAAGGCAAACAGCGTGTTTCTTTGTTTTTGCATGCCGTGTTTGTGTGTGTGTGTGTTTTGGCATGGTTGCGTTGCAAGATAAGGGTAGCACACATTTGTTCACTGGTGGATCACAATATGGATATGTACATACTGCGATGTATGAGAACATGACGACATGGCGCGTTGTCGAGTATGCCCCACATTCCGGCAAGCGGGTTATGGCTTGCTTGCTTTTGCCACCTGCGAATCGAAGGAGAACGCACGGCAACGGGCAGGCGGTTTGTGTTGGGCCGCTTTCCCTCCTCTATTGGTCGATGTGTCAAAGCACGCACAACAAACAGGGCTTCCGCTGCCCACATAGGATGTGCCTATGTGACAAAGCGGGGATGTCCGACTCCCTGCAAAGGAAACCATGTCCAAGTATTACCCATAAATATTTTCCCACATCCCTTCCCTCGCATTCCTTCGGAAGTTCGAGGATCCAGCGGCGGTGTTCTTGAATCGGGGCAACCACGAGATGCTGGAGACCAACATCCTGCAACCCGGGCGGCGTGTAGGAAGAAGCCTGCGGCACTGGGTCGAAGTGTGTCGAAAACGCTCAGTCGAGAAAGGTACGGCTTTTGCGGCGAATGCGGCGCCAAGTATGCCAGAGACTCAGAGACTCGGTTCTTGCGGCGCAACGGTGGATGTGCCATGCTCACGGAAGATTTTCATGAGCTTTTGCTGTAGGTTGAGCTGCTTTCATGTGTGGAATTGGGCAGTTCTGCGAGTTGGGCTTGCTTGGACCTGCGAATGTTGAGGACATGGACCTCTTCAACCTGTTCTCGGAGGCAAAGTCGGTTAGAGATGCTGCAACCAAGTGGTGATGGGTCAAAAGTTTTCGGGGACCCCAGGTTTTAGTCCATGCTTCCAATGACCGATCGGGCAGCCCATTTTGGGGTTACGCTACTTTTGGTGTTTCTCAGAATGGGAGTCCCCTAAAATGGTTGGCTGTTGGCTCCCCTACAAATCCAACCAAAAAAGGGGTCCACCATACCGGCCCATGGGGTTGCCCAAGTGACGCAGGCCTTCCGAAATCTCCCACTGGCGCATCTGGTGGACGGGAAGGCGGGGGCTTCGATAAGTCGCCAAGCGAAGATCGCCGCCAGCCGTGCCTTTTGGGGTTAGCCCAGAGTAATGTTGGCCCCATATGAATCAACCCCAGTTTATGAATAGGGTGTCCCTGGGTTTGGTGGGGAATCAGATCACTTTTGGAGGGGAACACCCCCCTATTCATAAGATAGGGGGTTGATGAATATGGGGTCAACCGATTAGCTTAAGTACTATCCCTTGGTTCGGAAGACAAAGCGGGCCGTGGCCGCAACAATTCGCATGGGGCGTGGTTGAAACGAACACGGCCAACGCGAGCTCTGAGCGTTTCAGGTGCTGGTCCTGCATGGTGGGCTGCCGGGTACAGGCCTCATTTGCCCTTGGGTAGACCATTTTAATACCGGGTTTTGATTGTGACTCAGGTGAGGGTTGATAAGCCCATACTGTGGCCCAAGATGGACAAGTCCAAAGTGGCCTCAAGGTAAATGGAAACAAAGACCAATTCGGGTTCAGGTGAAGGTTGAGAAGCCCATACTGCGGATGGATGCGAAATCCGTTTCGCACCACTTTGAAGCCATGGTTGAAACCACAACGTTGCTTGATATGTTTCCAGGGGAATCGAATCAGACACCAGGGATTTTCTGAACGGAACCTGCGAAATGGACATATCGCAACCATCCGCAGGGCATTGTTCCCACCAGGAAATGCGTCAGTCGCGGCTTCGGACTCTTCAGGTTGCATCACCCGTCCGACCGTCCGATGCGTGCAGTGATATTTTTTCGACATGGCGAGTTTTTTTAATCCGAAGCGTAAACTCAATGTGCCGTTTCTGAGGAGACGTTTGCCAGGAGGCCTTTGACCCTGGAGTTCCGGAAGTCTCCGAAAGCCCATTGCGAGCGTTTTTTTGTGCACCTGCATCAAAGGAGCGCTGAAACATCGTTCACACAGAAATGATATTAAGTACTTGTCATGTGGTCATGTGGGACCCGTAAAAATTGGGGTCCCGGATGCCTACAAATTCTTGTTTTCCTTTTGGTTTCCCAAAATTTGTAGGTTCCCCCCCCCCCCCCTCCCAATTCGTAGGGATAACCCCATTTACCCTCTACAAGAACCAGGGACCCGTTCAAATCCCCAAACCACCAATCACCAATCCAAACCACCAACTAAAGGGTACTTGATTTCAAAAGCGAAAGCAAAAGGAAAAACAAAACAAAGAAGGAAACCAGGGGGGCCCCTCCGGAACGCCACCAAACCAAAACCAAGTAGAGGGACGCTGATAAAAAGTTTGGACCTATTTTGGTTTGGCCCGACTCGGGAAGCGATCTAATTCCGTTTTTTTTCCGGTTGCTTTCCCTGAAAAGGGCCCTCCGGTCTTCCCCGAAAAAACCCCGGGGATGCCGACCTCAGACGTCCCCGAGCGAAAAAGCGCCGGCGCTCGATCTCAGGCCCGGACCCTCGGATTTGGATGCCTGGGCAGACGCGGTGGCCTCAGATGAGCGAGCGAGCTGGCTCAAGGGGGCCCCGTCTTTTTGGGGATGGTTTTTTTAGGGGAAACCAAGAGGACGCCATGAACCATCCACTTCAACCGGTGCTTCTTTTTTTTTCTTACGAGGCTTAGCCCCGGCCGGCCAGGGGACTGGTTGGTTGGTTGGTTGGTTAGGTTTGGTTGGTTGGTTGGTTGGTTGGGTGGGTGGGTGGGTGGGTGAGCTGGGCGGCCGCATCCCCAGCATCACCAGCATCAGCATCACCAGCATCACCGGCCTCGCTCGGACTCGGGCTGCCAATAGTTTGATTTGGTGGTAGAGAGTTGCTGGCGAAGCCTAAATGGGGATGCTGGGGATGCGACCCCCAGCCTGGCCAACTAGGCCCCCCAGAAAATACCGCCTGTTGCCCCCAACCTGAGAGCGAAGCAAGGGTTCCCAGCCAGCCTCTTTAAAAAGCCGGCACCTCAACCAGGAAAACCATGCACCTAGAGGGGAAACCAAGAAGGACACCATGAATGCACCTCAAATGATTGGACCAAGAGGAAAGTCATCCACCTAGAGTCCCTAATTCTGAGAAGCACCCATACATTCCTGGGATGGTCCAACGACTACGCCAAATGGTCTCACTGAGACGCTTTTTGCAGAGCAATGCCATGCAATGCCAATAGACAAGGCTGTGGTTGATTGCGTTGGACAGATCAGCAGACAACAGTTGAGCCGCGTGGTCTTCAAGGAGTCCAAACGGGCATTCTGGCAGAATGCCAGAGTGAGGCATCGGCAAATGAATGGATTGACTCTCTAACACGGATCCCTACTGTGGATGGACAAAATTCTGCACCACCTTGAAACCATGGTTGAATCCATAACGTTTGTTGATATGTTTCCAGGGGAATCGAATCAGAAACCAGGGTTTCTGAACGGTGGTGCGAAATTGATGTCGCAACCATCCACAGTAGGTCTCCTTTCCTTTGTTGCCCAGTGGTGCCCTTTTTTTTCCTCCCTTTTTTTGGGTAAGGGTTCCCCTTTAAACTCAACCAACCAAGAAAAAGGGTTCCCTTTTTTCCCCCATGGGTTGCCCACTTGGCATCTAAGTTTCGGTTTAAGGCTTGATCATTCGGTGGGCTTCGCCTTAGGCACGACCCAACGGATGCCATCCCCATGACAGCGCTGCCCACCTTGCAGGCACGGGCCCCGTCTTGGGCGATTCGTCTTCGTCTTTCTTTTTGGCCCCCCCAAAACGGTTCTCCTTTTTGTTAGGGGGTCACCAATTTAAGGGGTAACCAGCTGCCCACCCCAGTCATAGTCAAGACCCGGTATTAAAATGGTCGATCTTTTCAGAACCATGCTTCAAGAATTGACAAGGCTGGTATCCACAGCCACGTGTGGCAAGGGGATGCTCCAATTACACGGGTTTTGAGCACATGACTCAGGTGAGGGGCAATGAGAAATCCGATCAACCCTGGGCACTGAAACAATTGCCCGTGGTCAGAAATGCAGTTGGCTGCAACCATTGATATCAATAGCGGAGATATCATTTCTTGGCCTTGGATACTTTTCGTTGCATGATGATCATGTTGAGAGTGGTGATGCAAATGTGTATCGCATCTATGAACATGTTTAGGCTACCGACGATCCCTTGCGCTTCAAGGGCTAAAGCATTATGAAGGCATGCGGATGCTCTGGTTTTGAAGGAGTTGGCAAACACTGGCGGCTGGAACGCAGTCAGCCGTGAAATTTCCATTACGGCATATTTTGACAACTCAACCCGAGCTTGCAAGCTTGCAGTGGGAAGTACTTCTCTTGTCCACGCGGAGATTGACGCCACATCAAGCTACATTGTCTCATTGGCAATGTGCTCAGGACATCGCACAGGTGGATCGCTACCTGGAGATCACACCAGAATCGTGCGCTGTTGGGCTTGCTGTCCGTTGCATATGATGCTCAACGATCTATTGAGACAATTTCTGTGCTTGCATTGCTTGAACCTTTGGTCCATTGGTGAGTACTACCGTAATTCGTAACTGCTCGCTTTGTGCAAACGAAAGGGCTGCTTGTACTTGCTCGCAGGTGCGCTCCGCACGGTGTTGTGACCAAGCTCCTTCTTCTTCGGGAAAAAATGTCCACCAGGAAAATACAAACTGTTCGTGATTTGCTTTGGCGAGATCGTCGAGTCGATGGCAGAAGGCCTTCGGAACCTCCTTTTCAGCCCAACGGCTACCCATCAACTTGTTTTGATTTTGCTGGGTGCGCTTGCTGAACCTGATGGGGACGGCGAGTTTTTGGGCGCGAATCAGCAACTACTTAGCTCAGCGTTCTCCTTCAACTTGTCGAGTTGGAATGATCTCCAAGGCATGACCCTACTTGAGCCACTTGCTCAAAGCCGATTCGGGTAGATGATCCGGTTAGTAAGGGACGACCCCCTTGCCATAAATAGCTGCGGCCGCCTTCTCAGTTCTTTGCATGGTTCTGGGTACACCATTTATGTACCGGGTGTGGTTATGCCTCACTTGAAGCCTTGATTTGAGTCGGACCAGCCTGTGAGGTATGCCCAGTCGATTGGCCCCACCACCGACGACAAGGAGGCCAGGCTCTTTGTGCCGATGCCAGCATCCGGACGTAAGATTGGCAGCACGGGAGTGAACCTTGCTGGTGCGATAGGCAGGAGAAATGAAATGACCCATATGGGTATGGGTCAAAATCTAACGACCAGGGGACCGCAGGTTTTAGTCCTTGGTTGCATTTGCCAGGGCAAGCCATTTTGGGCACCCATGTTTGACCCACAGCCATATAAACCATCCAACTGGTGGTTTTTCCTTTAACCTGGGTTCATTCCCGCATTCTGTACCGAGCACCAGCATCACAGCCGGAGCAACGCTAGGTCAATGACATAAGATGTCTGATCGACATCTTGTGGGGCGACCCGCGAGGTGGCGAGGGGCTGGCGCCTCATGAATCGAATACTGGAATTGCACACGGCGGTTTTTTTTTTGGAACTATGTGTTGTGCTTCGCAAATAGCTTGTTTTTTTTCAGAAGGGGTCGTCATGGGGGCTGAGTTTTTTCAGATTCCTGGGGGCTGAGTTTTTCAGATTCCTCAGGGCTGAGTTTTTTCAGCAAAAAAAAACAAAAAGCAAAAAAAACACAGCCCATCATCTGCATCTGCTAGTTCAGGGCCATGGGTCTGTTTTTTTTTGGTTTTTTTGGTGCCTTTGCTCATAAATACCAAGAAAACCAAAAAACAGCCCATCATCTGAAGACAATACTTTGTTGATGCTTTCTTGATGCAATCTTTCTTGATGCAAGACATCAATAATATGATGAGATGTGTATCAACAGAACATAAGCCTCTTCCAAGATATTCTGCAGGTAACTCCAGGTAACTGGAGATAATTTATCTCATCTCTCATTTCATCTTCTGCAGGTAACATCTCATCACAAGCAATTGCTTGTGGCTTGTGTCTACTTGAATCTATTCTGCTTGTGTCTACTTGAATCTACCTGTTGCAAGAGCTCTTCAGCAACACGAATAGCTGCAGAGAATCTTATTCCAAAGCTCTTATTCCAAAGCTGAACAGCTTTATGCAGATAATGTTATTTGCATCTGCAGATATCGTTGCAGGTGCTCATCTTTGCATCTTGTGCTTCTTGAGCTCAAGCAACTAGATTGGAGCTGTGCTCCAATTGCTCCAGCTCATTATGCGATAAATATGTTTGTGTTAGCTGTCTTTTCTCAAGAGCATGGGCAGAGCCCATGCGCTCTGCCCATGCGTATATTGAAATATTGAACATCCAACTGTAAAAAGAGCTGAGTCTGGCAGCTGAAAGCTGCATAGATCAGCGATATCTTACGTTTCTTATGATTTCATATGCATGGCAAGCTATGCTTGCCATACTTACGTGTTTCAGAATTGCAACACAACAATAATATTTGTCCCAAACATACATCTGCTTGCAGATTGCTAAGCATACGTCTTCCAAAATATTGCATACATATGCAAATTGTTGAAGATTTGTGCCAAACATACGTCTTCCAAAAGTTAGCACCCTGAGGTTTATAAACTTGGCATGCGTAAGCATGCCAATTATATCCAAAAAAAAAGCTACAGACACACGTTTGCTAAATATGTGTGTCCAACAATGATATTTGCGCAAAATAGTTCTCAACAGGCTGTCTTCTGTGTAGCTTGAAGCTAGCTCATTTTCCAGGTCTGGATGCATCTGAGTCTTCATTGGATCGAAAATGAATCTGTGCTTGCATGTCATCAGCCCAAAAAAACAAACGCACCCCAATAAATCTAAGAGGTCACGGGTCTTGCTCTTATATTGTTGGTATTTTTTTGGTGTTTTTAATGGAAAAACTCAGCCCCTAAGAATCTGAAAAACTCAGCCCCCAGGAATCTGAAATCACTCAGCCCCCAGGAATCTGAAAAACTCAGCCCCCATGCCGACCCGCCCTCTTCTTTTTTGGGACCTGTGCCGAGCCAAAGCCAAAGCCCCCGAACGATTGGAGATCCGAGAAATTGTTCATCGCAAGTGCGGGGGTTGATCTTTGACTTTGGGGCACCTCACCTACGACTCTCCCAGAGCGAGCGTTTTCGAGAGCTCTGAGGTATGGCCCATCCTACCGTAAGGGTAAGGGCGTGTACATGTTCGGCGCTGGCCTGAGCGACGCGCGAGTGTGGCTGGGTCTACGTCTTATGGTTCCAGCTCTGGCTTCCATCTCCGGGCTTGCAAGAAGTGGCTCCAGTCAGCCAGGTTTGCTCATGACTGGGTATGGGTCAAAAATACGCGAGGAATTGGACTGCAGGTTTTAGCCCTTTCCATGTACCAGAGCAAGCCATTTCGGAGGTACCCCAGTTTCGATAACCACTGCCATTTGGACTGACGTTCCCAAGCAGAATTCAAGCAAACAAGTCGCCTTTACCTGCACATCGGCCCCTGGCTAACTTGCAATAGGTGCGCGCGTTCAACCCAGGCCCAGATGTTACGGACACCTTCTGCCAGCTGAACAACTTGCAATTCATCATTCGATCCCATGAGGTGTGGATCATTTGCTGTACCCTCCCCCGGCGATTTGCCAGACGCGGCGTTTCTCGCAGGTGAAGGCGGATGGATACAGGCGCGCGGCTAAGCTAGGCGTGCAGAGAGCTTGAGCCCCGTTTCGAAGATGGGGAGGTGACGGTGGTGGGAATTCGAAATGTGCAGGGCATCCCGAACCAGCGCACCAAGTGTGCACGCAATGGATGTTCTTGTGTGCACATTGAACCGGGCGAAGGATGCTTGTTGACAGTGGATGATGGTGTAGCGCATTCGGTCCGTTTCCCTTACGTGCGAATGTGCAAGAAGTCTCATGCAACGGAAATACAAGATGACAATATCAGCTGCTGAGTGCTTGCTGCCACTTCTGGCTTTAAATCTTGGCGCACCCATCGCGACAGCTTGGAAGCTTGCAGATGGCTTCAAGTGCAAGAAGCAATCTTTGTTCTTTTTCGGTCAGGTGGGACCACAAGCAGCTTCTCAGCGTTTTCAGCGTCCAGCTCCCAGTTTTTCCGCCGAACCCAAATACCCCGGACACTTCTATCGCTGAGTCATGCTCGCTCGGCACGGGTGGTGGGTCCCACCCACGGCACGGTTTTTACCGGGTTTTTACCCGTGGGGCGGCACGGGTCCGGATCTGAGGCCCCCAACTACCTGGATACCGGCAACAACAAGGGCGCCTTCTTGAAGCTCACGAGGCGGAGCCGAAGCTCCGGTTCGGGGAGCTGGGAGCGGGTCGGGGCCTGGCATTAGAATCTAGCGGATCCGACAAAACAAAGGCGTCCAAACAGCCGGCGAGGAGCCTCTTTTTTTACTAAATCTCTAGGGGTTGATTCCTTGTCCATTCTTTTCAACCAGCGTTCTTTCCAAAAACCGGATCCATTTTCCCTGGGTTTCCGGAGGTTTAGAAGGATCCCTGGAAAGAACAGGGAAGGTACCCCTAGAATGAAAGGAGCGCGTCCCTTGGTGCGGGTGAGGTTTTTGAGGGGGAAATAGAGGGAGCCCTGAGAGTCGGACAGTGGAAAAAAAAGAGGAACCCTGATGCTGTGGAACCAGGGTATCAACTCACATGGGAGAAATGGCGTAAAGCCAAACCGAGATCGACAAGGAGGACACGTACTTCTTCCCCTTGAACAAAACGGGGCGGACAGAGCGCATGCATAAACACGGAGGTGCGAGTAGCGGCAATTTGGCTGAAGTGTATGGCTTTCGATTTTCCTTGTACCCAGTTTGCTTGACTCGAACTTTCGGTAAGTCCGAGTTGCATGGCCGCTCTGCCAGTGCTTCACAACTCATGCGGCTCCCAGTTCTGAGTTGGTCGGCCCTTGTCAGATGCCTGGGTCGGATGTTGTATGGTCGCTTACTCACTCCGATTGAGTCCGACATGTTTACTGTTCAATTCTGTAGCTCTTGGCCAATGTTTGGGTCGATGCTCGTCCTCAATTTCAAATGTTTGCGCTGTGCATCCGTTATGAAGCTCAACGTGAAAGCAACAACACCTTACCACACACAAATGCCATAGATGTGGTTGGGGGTCCACGCTGGTCGAATTCCTGGCATCCTGTGGCAAGTGAAAGACGAAGTCCCCCAACGGATTTGCTTTGGTATCCCTGTTCAACCGCCCCCCAACAAAGGGCTTCCTCTACTACACCCTGGGAAGTCGTTCTTGGAACGGAGAGCTCTACTTGCGCGTGTCTTTTGCTGAAGGTACCCCTTTTTGCCAGTTTTAAAGAAACACCAAAAGGAAAACACCACCATTTTGCGGGGTCCCCTAAACAAAAGCACCCCCCGCCCCTTGAACCCGATGACAGAAGGCGCACTCCGAACCGGCCTCGTGCCAGTGCCGCTGACGGCAGCGTCGGCATCGAGCCGATGAGCTACACCGCGGTGCCGCATCCGGACGTGCCACCCATGAAGTGGCAGGAGGGTTGGACTTGGGACGTGGGCGAATTTTGTTTTGTACACCAAAGAAACTGCCCGAGGCAAGGCGGCAAGATCAAGGAAGAGGTTGTTCAACAGATTCAAAATGTGCTTTTTGCACAAACCCTGCCCTACTGTAGGCAAAATGGCAAGACCAACGAAGAGGTTGTTCAAAAGATTGCCGCGACACGGTGAACTACGGCCGTGGGTTGGACCCTGAGCGAACCCCCAGACCTGGCCCCTGTTCAGGACCGTGAGCCGTAAATCTTTGATGGTGCCCGTGGTCCGTTGGCCTTCAGACCGCAGGCCAACGGGCTCATGTGGCTGTGGCTCAAAAAACCGGTACCAAAATGGAACCCTGGTAAGTGGAAACATGGACCAACCCCTGCGTAACCCCTCTGTTTAATTTTGAGCCACACCCATGTGGTTGATACCGTAGGAGCACATCACCACCAACTACTCGCACCTCACCAGACTGATGCGGAAGAAGATGAGTGGCATGGGCTTCGACGAGCCGAGCCGGCCCGCTTGTACAAGGATGAGTTCCGTAGCTGCTTTGCAGCTTTGGAAGGCGGTAGTGCTGCGCTGCGCTGAAGGAATGCAGCGGACTCCATTTCTCTTGGTTTTTACTACTTTAGGCTTTCTGAGGCAGTCAGCAGTTTTATCTTGTTTCTATCCTAAGCTTATATACTTCTCGGCCCATGGAGCGAAACGAAACGGCCAACAAGTCGAGTGAGAAGCCCATCCTTCCGAAGCATTAAGCACGATCTGACAGGCGAGCGACACCCATTATCAACTCTGGCAGCCAAAAAACTTGGCAAATCAAACATGGAACCGTTCGACGTTTCTTGGGGGGCCCTGGTTTGGTGACCATTTTCCTTTCAATTCAAAGGGACCGGGTTCCTCTAACGTCGATGGGGCCAAACAATTCCGGTGGTGCATCATGGTGAAGCAACATGTCGAATCATGTTGTGTGTTTCACCGTTTGATTGGATGTCCAAGGGGGAAAAAAAAACGAAAAAAATATGCTCGGGTGATACCCCAACAGCATGCGGTGCTCTTTTCAGTGCTCGCACCACCCCGCAGCCATCGCAGAACCTCGTGGAACCTTCGTGGAACCTTGGTGGAACCCTGGTGGAACCCTCGTGGAACCTTGCCTCAGGGCCGCCCCAGACCACCCCGGAGCCTATCTGGGTTGAGACCCCAAAGCTTTCAGCTGTTGGGGAAAAACAACGCCGAGGCATGCCAGGCCAATCGGCTCGCGCGAGCGGCAGGTTTGGTGACAGCGACTTCGAGGGCCTCATGAACTTCGATGAGTGGGAGCCCGACGAGGCCACATGGTCATACCTATGCCTGCATTTTGGGGCGGATGAACACCCATGTACCACCTATTTTGATGTTCACCAGGGGTATAGGGTTTTGACCCACAGCCACATGGAACCTGACAGGGGGGCCTGGACGACAATTTTTGTTTTAGAGGGACCGGGTCCCGAACGTCAGGTTCCATGTGAATCGGTGGGAGGGTCCAGAATCGCGACTCACAGATTTTTTTTTGGGGGGGTCGGTCGGTCGGACCAGGCCGAGCAGTTCCAGGAAGCCTTCAAGGCAGGGAAGTCCCACGCAGCCAGTGCCCTTTTACAGGGCTTGGAAAGGGAAAGGGAAACCACTGACTTCCTTTTGCTGAATTTGAGAAGCATTTATTTTTCCCTTGTTGGTTTAATGGGAATCGATTTCACTACGGGACACATTTTTTGCTCAGTTTTTCAGGAGGCTAAGCTGATTTGGGGCACCCCGCTCATTTGGATACAAGCTCAGGTTAGATCCCTTCGGGATGGTCTCAACCTAAACTGAGCCACAATCACAACCCGGGTAGATGAAGGTTAGTTTTGATTATGAATTATGACTCAACTATCTACAAAGGTCGTTTGGAGATTCCCGAAGTGTCTGGCGCACTCCCACATGCAGCAACTCTTTCTTTTGCCCACTGCTTCTGTGACACAGGCAAGGCACCCAGCATCCTTCATCTCTTTGACTCGTTTGAAGACGTCAGTTGAGTTGGATGAGGCACGAGGCACTTGCGCTGGACGAAATCGTGTCAGCTCTTGACGTAGAGCAGCCTTGTACACGTACAATTGCCCGCAGTTGGGCAGGGTGGGACTGATGATGCAGGAAGCTGTTGACGGAAGGAAGTTATGTAACTTGCAGGCTCAAGAAGCGAATCAACGCATCACGACTAAACTGAAATTGCCCGAGGGGATCCAGTGTCATCTTGCTACCTCACAGTTCAGAAAGCATGTTGGTTTCCACATTGCACGTGGTATTGAAAGACAGTTCAGGCAGGCACACCTGCCTTTGTTTTCTGTAGAGCTACTCAACCAGGCGCGCTGGCAACCATACAACATGCATATCTGACAGCAAGAAAGCTGTTTTTTCACCGTAACGCAGGGATTGTAGCACTTTCCATGCACATGCTTTGCTGGCTTCTGCAAGTTCACGAGGAACCACTCGCTCAAACGAAAACATAACTCCGAGAACGCTTGCACACACAAACACAAACTTGTGCAGGATCCAACAGTCACAACTAATCCTGCAACTTCATTCAAACTCCACTCCCTTTCCACTCCCAACCCCACCCACGAACTCCACTCACTCCAACCCCCATCAACAAAATGCAACTCAACAAGATGAAACGCGACCACCTAAGCTTGAGGCCAACAGCTAAGCAAGCACCCGGCATGAGATGTGTCCGTTCCTGAACATTTGGCTGTGGACATCAGGTGTAAGAGTATCAGTCGGGCAACGCCCTCAACAAGTTGCCTTGAGAGTAGCAGGAAGAAATACAATGAAAGGCAATCATTTGTCCTGTGCTGTTTGTATAGAATGCTTATTTGCAATCGCCAATGATATGTTGTTGCATGGAAGCTCACAATATCCAGCGGGCAACGCCAAGGTAGAAAAATGCCGGGGAGCGGGGGTCCGAAGCATGCAGTTGGTGCACGTGTGGCACTGAAGTTGAAATGTGTGGCGAGCGCCCCTCTTGAATGTACATCTTTTCTCCTGCGTCTGCAACATGTCTCTCTCAAAGGTCAACCATGTCATGTGTGCAACATGTGATACATTGCAGTACCATTTTCGCACTACGCAACATGCTTCCTGGCCAACGCATGTCCGAAAAGACTCGGATGACTGACGGTATTTCGTATCCCCCACACCCACCGACGCGCCCGGTGGCGCCGCATGCCTCAATAACACGCTTGACACTGAGACATACAAACACAGTGTTTGTGTTGTATTGCTACATGGTTGATTCTCAGACACACACACACACACACACCCAACAGACATCAGACAGGCACTCTGTTTGTTGTTTGTGCTGCTGCGTGCAATGTCAAGGATTTGGGTCTCTCCTGTCTGCATATACGTATATATATACATACACACGTATGTTCATGATAACATGTACATAGAAGATATAGTATGTGAATGATGTATGTAGCCATACGCATACGCGTGCAAGACCCAAACCAACGGGGCGCTTGCAACAAATCCGTGCATGTTGCCGGGCATCTCAGAGGCAATAGGCCAGAGAGGCATTGCCGCAAGCCTCATGTCAGGATGAGGTAAGTTTGAGTATTCATATGGCTTCATCCGTTTCGCCTACTGTTTTTTGTCCACCCACCTTTGGGGGTGAAGAGAAAACGTGAGGGATTTATTTCCGGGGCACTCTCCAATCCACATCGACCAAGTGCATTGCCACTGGATTTTTCTTGGCTATGCCTTCATTGCATCGGCATTTCGGGGATGCGTTGCGACCAGGTGGATCAGTATGGGCGAGACATTTGAGTAGCTTGCAGTAATTCGCCAGGCGTCCTCCCGCTCGCCACGCGTGTCAGTTGAGCCATTTGCTTGCAACCTCAGGTGTGGGATATACTGGTTGTTCTTGCGGTGTGCTGAATGGTATGGCGCGGGGAGTGGGAGAAACCCGTTAGTTTGAACATATTAGCTTTTTGAATCAGGTTCAGGAACTATGCTTGGAGCTCCACCAGTGCCCTCAACATGTGAGGCGAGCACATGGTAATGGGCAAGTGTAGCAATGTCCGAAGCTTTGCGCCCTGTCGTGCGCACACGTCGCCACTTTCAACCTGGCTGTTCGGCCGGGCGACTTGTCGAGTCTGGAAAGGCCCACTCCGTGAGACAAAGTCAATGTACAGCAAGGCAAAACAACGCATGCTGTTGATTCAATCATTGGCAGTGTTTGAGCTGCTTGTGTTAGTTTGGGGTATCCTCCCAGGCGCAGTATAGAGGCAATCAGAGACTCGAAAAAGGCCGGCAACAGGCTGTTGAAAAGACCGAATTCAGTTTCTGCGACTCAGCTCAAGCGGATTCTCATGATCCCAACAGCTAAGCATTGAATTTGAGTCTGTGTGCGTGTGTTTGTGTTTGTGTTTGCATACCTCAGGCTTAGCATTGCACCGTTGATGCGTTTGTGGCATTGAACTCGGCTCAAGTAAAGAGATACGTCATGATGAGTCATCATGGAGACACCAGTCCGTCCAAGTTTCCTGGTTGCTTGTGGACTTACATGCATGCGGGATGAAGGGGAGTTGTACCATCATGAGTCTCGATGTG